>JBBMKF010000046.1:5372423-5387303 GCA_037834155.1 Curcuma caesia | reverse complement strand
TTGTTAGGAAATTTAGATTAGGAAATTTGTTTCCTAATTAATTAGATTTTCTTAATTAAAGATTATATTTTCTAAAATAAAATATGTGATTAGATATGAAAATTTATTTCCTAATCTAATTAAAGAATTTTGATTTGTGAAATTTAATTCTTAATCATATTTTATTAAATAAGATTTACGATAACTATGGCTAGAAATAGTCATAATTAGTTGCTTTAATTATGTCATGTCATGTCATTTGTCATGATTAGTTGATTTAATTATGTCATGCCATGTCATTTACCATGATTAATTGTATTAATTATGTCATGTCATTTATTGTCATGTCATGTAGATAATTTATTATTTACATAAAAAAAATGATGAGACCTAGAAATCCCTTATAAATAATTAAAGCTAACACCTTCCACTAATATGGTTAGAATCGAAGTTTAATTTCTAGTTTGGGTTGTTAGACTCTTTCCAAGTCTGGCCTGAAATTATATTAAACATGTTAGAATCATCGAGATATAATCTCACGATTAGCGGGCTGGCTTTAACTTGAAGCGTTGATTTGTTGGACTCTCTCCAAGGTCAATGCGGATAGAGGTGAAATCGGGTATTATACATATGATGTATACATGTTAATGTGTTAACAACCCAATGTTTATGCTAACATTCAATTAGTTGATAGCATAATATGATAGTTATGTATACATGATACATAATCGGTATATGATACTTACCATTGTAGCTAAAATGACTTGTTGAACTCTCTCCAAGGTTGTTCTTATCTATATATGGATATCAACCCATTTGGAGAATACCTACAATCTCCCGGAGTCGCGATCGACCTGATCACGACCCGTCTTCTTCATGCGACGATCGCGTCCAACGGAGCGGACGCTGTCGTCGTCGGCACGAGTTTCTCATCGACTTTCTTGCACTGGCAGTGAGGATAAAAGCCAGAGCAGGCCGAGGGATCAAAGCACGAGAGAAGAGCAAGGAAGAGAAACCCTAATCCGACGTAAATCCCTTCTGCCCTATTTTCTCGTCGCTGCCACCGTGACCGGAGCTCGCACGCGTCCTGCCGACTACCGAAAGAGTCAATCGCCGGAGGAGAGCCGTGAACAAGTATTTGATTCCTTTCCCCTTGCTCCCACTTGCTCCCGAGCCCGACCACCGTCGTTTTGCCTTATTTTCTCACTGCCGCCGCCACTGCCGCCTTGGTCCGTCGCCGGCTAGCTAGGGTTTCGGTGAAGGATGAAGTTGCTGCCACTTTGGGGTTCCCAAAACCCTAATTGTTGCCATCGAACGATTCACCAGAGAAGCTTTCATGGAATTCTTCATTGGATGGAGACGTTGCGAGCATTTCGAGATTGTGGTAGTTTGTCGAGGATTTTACCGTGTGCCTACGGCGTTTCCATTTCTCAAAAAGTATTCTCATGATTTTTCTGTGTTTTGTATTGTCGGAATTGTGATTCCTGGTGATAGAAAGAAACCCTTGGAAACGATCGTGATGTGTGTTATTGCGTGCTTTCAATATTAGGGTTTTCTCTCGTATCGATCGTTACTGCTCGTCGGCTAGTACCAAAGACTATGGCGCGACTTGAGACTTTGGAAGCTGTCTTGAAGATCACTTCGTATGGTTCACTAGTAGAGGCGGGACTTAGACGAGGACCGTGCGATTGATGTCATTCCCGCTAAGCATCATACGCCAGGTACGCGTAGAATGCTAATTCTACAAAATTTTAATTTCCTGCTATGTCTTGTACTTACTTATTTCCCTAGTATGCATGCATGTATTATGATAATTTGTATAATTATTGTCGCTTTTATTTCCGCTGCGCACGTTTCTGAAACGTGAAACATGCGCATTGCACCGAGACGATCCTAACAGATAAGTCACGCACATTTGCCAACTTCCATCTTTCTTTGGTACAAGTAAGATTGAGGAGGAATATGGACTTACACTTGGGAAAACTATACCAGCTTGAAGCATCTTCTATATAATTTTCTCAATTTTTTCTTGAATGTGAGGGTAGCGATAAGGCCTAACATTTGCTGGTGCACTCTCCGATATTAGAGGTATACGATGATCATGTAAATGGGGTGGAGGAAGTCCTTTCGACTCAGTAAATAACTTGAAATTTTGAAACAAGCACATATAGTTCTTGAGAATTATGTGATGAACTTTGAGGTTCCTTTTTGACGGAGAGTTGCATTAGAAATATGGAGCAATCTTTCTTTAACTATTTGATGGTTATTGATTGATGTGATAGTATCTTGTCTCTTGCCCTTGATGCAAACTTCTTTTCCTTGATCTTGGAAGCGCATTGTTAGCTGAGCGAAATTTCATATTATCTCTCCTAATGTTCTCAATGTCCAAGTATGACATTACATCCATCTAGTGGTAGAAGAAAGAGCTATGTGGTTAATTCATAATTAAGCAAGAAAATTTTAACATTGTCACACTTTCTTGAACTTGTAAGTGATCTTCTATCTACCACCTTGACATCAAATGTAGATGCTTGCTCGACCTTCTGTTTAAGCATTCTTGCCAAAGTTGAGTCTAGAAAATTATTGGTGCTTCCTGAGTCTATAAGTATCGTCACTGATTGTTTTTTAATGAATCCTTTTAGCTTCATCGTTTGCAGAGTTTGAAGCCCTTCTAAGGCATGAACTGATATGGACATAGAGTCATCTTGTACTTTGTCGATATCATCTTGTGGTTCACCTTCATCATCTTCTTTCTCAGAGTTCTCTATTGATTCAATCATCAATAGCCTCTTTTGCTTACATTGATGACCACGATGTCACTTTTCATCACAATGCCAACGAAATCCTTTTGTCATTCGTTCCTTAATCTCTTCTTATGTTAGTTTGCGAGTTATTGAGGAACGAGGTGTGTTTTCACGAATTACTTTGTTATTTCTTCTTCCTTCCTCATTTATCTTTTCTTATTATAGTTGTGCAAAGGATAAGGCTACCTTCATGGTGCGAGTTGATTCATTTTCACTTCTCATCATATGTTAGGGTGAAGTTCTTCAATAAAAGTGTCTAATAATTGCTTTTCAGACCAATCACGAGTTCGGTTGGAGAGTCGCTTGAATCATCCTTGGTACTCCAATACGGTTGTAGTTTAGCGAATTTTGGCCAATTCTCCATCAACATTCTCATAATCAAAGGGACCAAATCGATTTAAGAATTCTTCTTTAAAATCCTCCCATGTTAGAGGTCCATGGCATGCCTCAAGCCAGTCATACCATTGGATGGCATTGTCTTCAAGATTTATAAATGTTAGTTCTATCTTGCATAATCTGATGTGCCATGGAAGCAAAAAAAAAAAAAATTAGCCCTTGAAATCCATCCAATCAGATCGTCGTTCTCCCAACAGGGAAATTCCACCTTCTTACATGGAAGGTTGTTCTCTTGATCTTCATATGAGTTAGTTTTGTGGTTGTATTGTTGTTGTTGTTGAGATTGTTGATTTGTCCCTCTTTTGATTGATTTGCTTGAGTTGGAGTCCTCATCTAAACAATCCTTCAATTCTTGTACTATTATAACCAAGGATGCTAGAATTTTTTCTAGTTTATCCATCCACATCTCGTGCTTAACTTTGAATTCTGTAACCCATTTGTCGTCATGTCGAGCTCCTGCAGTCATCATGTCAGAGTGGATTTCTTTCTCTTGAAGTCGGATTAAGATCATGCACTTGTTAATGGGTGTGAACTTAAGGTGTGGAAGAATCTGATGCTCAGGGTTATGCGATGATGACGATGGAGAAGAACTTGGCTCTGATACCAAGTTGATAAGAACTCATGTCCTATCTCGTGGAAAATCAGAGAAAAAATAAGAACGGGGATAGGGTGATCACTTCGAAGGAATTAATCTCCAATAATCAAGTGAAATTGATTAATAAAAAAAAATTACTTGTCTTCAAAGATTACGTGACGTGTCTTTAAATAGACACATAAGTATACATTTTCAAGAGAAAAAGTCTAATAACTATCTTTAAAAAAAATTATCTAAAAAATAGAAGAATTAAAGATAAATTTTTGAAGGATTTATTTGAATAGATCCATTAAAGATCATACTCTAAAGATAAAATTTTGAAGAATTTATTTAAATATATCAGGATCCTATCAATACACTCAATTATGTGTATGTGTAGAAGTTTAATGTCTTGGGTGGTATGTATAACTGCAGTCTATTATGGTTATAGCAGTGAGTAGAAAGGTTGTAGTGGGTAGCACAATGGTGCCTTTGGAAATCTCTTTTTTCTGACTCAGAAGAATGTATGTTTTGTGAGAATATTTTAAAAATGATAATTCTAGTTATTCATATTGACTCAATCCCTGGGGTAATCGGTCCGATCCCACGGAAGTTTCCCACCTTTAGTTAATAGCTAGGATGTTATGTAGAAATTTTTGTAAGACAATTGACAAGATACACCATAGAATATCTGAGAACAAAACTATCAGATTGTGTAACAGCAGAGCTGCTGAGAAGTTGATGGTTAAAAACCCTAAAATGTTAATAGACAATTAATCACTGAAAGAGCTGGTAATTTTTTTATTGTTGCATATTTTAGCTTGTGTCACTAGCATGAGTTAAACCAATATATTCTATTTTGCTTTTGTTGTGACTTGACCACAAACAACCTATTTAGATTATAAGCATGTTAGTTTCCCAGCTCAGACCCCTCCTATAATTGTGCAAACGAAACTTATCACCATAGATCTCGTGCCGTTCTTTAACTGTGTTTTCATGTTTATACTTTTCCATCTTAAAGTATGCATTATAAAAAGATTTCTTGAAACTTTGATCTAACACTCCCAACACCATAACTTTCTCATGAAATGCCAATCCAAGCTTTAATTCAGATTTCTTACTAGACGGTTCAAATACACAAGATAGCAAGGACATTACTATGTCAACTTTATGGGAAGACTATTAATCCTCAATTCTGATGACCCTTGTGTTTATCTACTTCATATAAATTTACATTTTTCTCAAATTGTCTAATCTAGCTTGCAAGTCATCATCTATTCCACCACCTTCACTTGAAGCGGCTTCAACTTGAGCAACCTTTTTATTTGCCTCGGCACTTGTGACTGCAGTTGAAGGTGCCTTGACAAGCTGCAAACAAAGGAACAAATCAAGAATGTTTGTTACTAAACATAATAGAAGATAAGTTCAATTAGGCTAAAGATCTTGGTAAAGGAGACATTTGGATCCACCTCTGAGTTGATGTCAATTCCAATTTCATCGAGCACTTGGTTCACTAGTTCTTCAGTTTCTTCCTCCTCCTCGTCTCCTTCCAAAGCATCATCTATGGTATCTCCCATGAATTCACTGACCATTTCCATTTTCTCATTTTGCATCTCAAACTCTTGCATTATCCTCTGTAGTGCAGGTAGGTTCATCTGCTTGTTCATCTGTCCCATAGCCTTTGTAACACCTTTCATTGCTTCTCCCATTGCTTGTGTCGATTTCAGTGTCTGAAAAATCACAGCCAGTCAGTAATTATGCTAACTTATTAAACTACAATAAATATCAGAAGAAATAAGCCCGTCTAGTGCAAAATTTGTTGGAACTTTAATGAAAATGGCAAACTAGATAATAAATAACAGAAGAAATAAGCCTGTCTACTAGTGTAAAAATTGTTACAAAATTTTTCAAGGAACTTTAATGAAAATGGCAAAGTAGATAATAAATATCACAAGGAATTTTCCATCGATCCTCCACAGAAGCAAATTGATAGGCCCTGGTAAGTGAAGACAACCAAAGATCACTAATGCCATTGTAACTAATCCATATCATAATTAAGAAGAAACTTAATTCCTTGATTATGGAGTTTTTGCACATCACTCCACTAAATTGGTAAGCATAATGTGAGACCAAGGTTTACCTAAGAATGCTTGATTTGAGCCATAGTTAGCATAAGAGCTAACCTAAATTCAAATAATGACTTGAACTCATGGCAAAAGTAACCCCCAACTAGCGATCTAACAAGGAGCACACAAAATTACCATCTCCCAGGTGAACTGAAATTCCTCCAGCAAAATGTCCTTTATCTTGAATATAATCATACAAAAAAGATGACCAAAATTGACTTGAAGAATTGAAACTCCAATGACTGCCACAAAAATATAACATTTTTAATCAAGATTGTCCATGCAGAAGCATCTTGATTCAGTAGAATACTCTCAATTGGATTCCAATTAGATGAGAAGATACAAGATGACAATCTTTCCAAATAAAACAGCGTTGAGAAGATACAAGGTCACAATCTTTCCAAATAAAACAGCGTTCTAATCTTTTAAAATCTTAAAAACTTGAATCAAAAAATTTCCTCAAATTCAAAAAAAAAAAAAAGTATGGGCAACACAAAGAAACTTTTTTCAATGTCAACTTTTACTGTGGAGCCAGAAAGGCATAGAGAACCAGCGATGTAAGGCAACTAGGAAGTATTTGCTGAATCCAACATTTAAAATTGAGTGGGTCTCGTTAGTCAAGAGGGTGTTGCTCAGTGTCAAAAGTGAGAGCAGTTATTTACTGTTCAAAACAGTATGTTGCTTGCTGCTCAAAGGAAATAGTAAGGGAGCTGCGTGAAATTGTTTACTGTGGGAAGCTGCCAAAGATGGAAGCAATATGTTTCTTGTTGCTTAAAGCAGGGAAAGAGCAGCAGCACAAAGGGGTCCCGCACGATGAAAAGGAACAGCAGCGACGGCATTGTGTTGCTCACCAAAAACCAGCAGCAAGCATGCAGTCTTCCTCACCAAAATACATGGCACAAAGTAGTCTCGCATAAAGGAATTACACAAGAGGTTGCTCGAAAGTCCTTGCAAGCAGAAGGATGATCTTATGTGTGAGATCAAAGTAGAGATGATCATGAACACAAGGTGGTGTCACATGGCAATGGAGAAGCATAGCAATCATGAGTGAGGTTTGATGACAATCAGGTGTCCACAAGTAGGGGATTGCAATTGTGCATCATGGTATCAAGCAGGTCTGTGATGGTGAGCACGAGAGCTCAAGATTTAATCCATGTGTGTCAATAATCCTAACCAAGAACTGCAGTAGATTGACAGCTCTGATTCTAATACCATGAAACAACTAATGGGGATTTCTTACCTATCTAATCTCCTATTCCTGTATTTATATTCATTATTGAATTTACAATTTACACCTTCTCTTCTTCTAATATGTGATATTTACAACCAAGTCCCTTACATATTTATAATTAGGTTTCTAACAGTTATATCTATATCTCCAATTAAGCCAAAATGCATGTTTATTCAAGTATTATTTGAATTAGAACTATAGTGGATTTTAAGACTTGAATTGAGTTAAATTATGTGTTGCAATAGTCATAAACAAGAACTATAGTAGGTTGATTGACTCAAATTAATTTTAGCTGTTTAATAATTAGTTGAGTTATTTGGTAATTAGTCTATTTTTGTTTGATATCTTTCATTTTTGATAATCAATTAATGAAGCTTGTTGTATTTCCCAATTTGCTTATTTGTATCCTAGTTTTCATAGGATCGAGTTATAAAAGTGTCCCATGTAAATCTCAACTTTCAATTAACAAACTATTTCATTTTCAAACATTTTGTCAGGTTTTATTTTCTTGAGATAGTTATGCTTTGCTTTGTCAATTTCATCTTAATTTTCTATATGACTTGAAAATTCAATTTTGGTGTTGCATCTTTCGATTTTAGTCAATGGTCAAATCAATACATTTTGCTAATGCTTACCTACATGGAACGAGATTTAAAACCATGCACTGAAGAATAATCACCGTAAATATTTACAAGAAAATTTCAATCACTATTATTGTTTTAAACAATTTTAAATATAAAATTTTAAGTATCATGCTAACTAATTGTAATCCCAACTTTTTGTTATTACATTTACATAAAACCTGAATTCAAGTAAATAGATTTTGTTTTTTTTAATTTAGTGTTATTTGATTTTAGTATTTTATTTATACATTCAACTTATTAATATATATGTACATTTTTTTAAAGAGCCAGCTATATGACCTGTACTGCATCTAAAACTCAGCTACCATGGGAGATTGAGACATTTACCTCAATAGGAATTCAGCATCTTCCCCTTAATGTTCATGTTATCAAAACACTTGTGAAGAATTCCCACATAACCGAATATATCAATAATAAATGGAGATGACTCATAGCATTTCTCATCATGAGAAGTAATTATTACTTAACTGAATGAATAAGAGAACAAAATTCAAAGTTAGCATTTACCTGAATTCTCAATGATACACCTTGGAGTTGTGATTTAAGTGCATAAAACTTTGTGATCTGATGCCTTGTTCGAATTAGGTCTTTTGCCATGACCTTGACTGCTGCCTGTCATCAGTAATTGTCACAGAAAGAGAAGCTATATCACAACACTCACATGCATAAAAGATGAATGACTTATATGGAAAAAATATATAGCAGGAAAATACAATAACCATAGATAATGGAAAATAAGGCAGAAAACAGTTATTGTGAAAATTAACCAAATGTTAGACTGTAATTCACAGAGAAAAACCAAATCAAAGGTTCAACGTAAAGAGCATCCAGCCCATATTATTATCGAAGAGAGATTATTCTTTTTCATCTTTCAAATGAAGTGAGATCCATGCAGATCACCAAGGGGAAATAAGCATCTTGTTAACCCATACTAACATTTTATGAGTCTTTTAAGTATATCTAGATTTCTGCTTTGCCATCATCAAATTGTGAAATGCAGGTCTATTCTATTGATAGAGTAAAGAGGTTCAACATACCCTTAGTCCCTAGAGATGAGATATGACAAAAAACTAATTCAAGCAGGTCAAAGAGTACTTTGTTAGAATCCAGCTTCTTTCTACTATTAGACTTGCTCGTGATATTTTGCATGTTCAATCTACTTCTTGGCATCCAACAGGTACGAGGTCTTAGAATCTAAAAACAAACTCTATACAGGAATAAAAGTCAAAATAACAACCAAGAAGTGTGATTAAGAAATTTGTGAAGTGTGGATAACTAAAAGTAATTCAACTGCGATAAAAATAATTGAATGTTATCTCCCCTGTATTTTCATCTCAATTTTTTCCAGAATGTGCTCCATGTATCTCCACTTATGGGCAGCATGAACTGATTTTGGTGAGGTCTCATTAGGAGGTTATTCATACCAAACTCTATACATGAATAACCTCTTAATGAGACCCCGCCAAAATCATTTCATGCTGTCCATAGGTAGAGATACATGGATCACATTCAGGGGAAAATTGAAATAAAAATATAGTGGAGATAACATTCAATTTTTTTCGCCATTCAATTACTTTTAATTATCCACCCTTCTCAAATTTCTTAATCACAATTCATAATTGTTATTTTGACTTTTATAGTTCAATAAAGCAAAAAGGGAGGAAAAAATGAGTGTGATCAATATCTTTAACTTCTTGATAATTTTTAAAATTTATTTCAATTTTCAATAATTTGAGCAAAAATATTTTTTGACTGTAGAACAATAAATCAAAAGTTGAATCTGACCAAAATTAGTTTGTCACGGACTCCACAAAGGTATATTGACAACATTCTTCCAAGAAGAGGAAGAACAATGAGATGAGTAAGACAAATGAAGAAACAACGGGTAGCAACTTGGGGAAGCAACCACTTTATGTTTTTGTATCAATATTGTTTGCGGGTAGTGTCATATGTCATACGCATGCAATTAGAACTTGTATAATGCATGTTATTTATGGTTGGCAGGTGAGCCCATTCATTGTGAAGTGAAACAGCAGCGTACAATCAACTATAAATGGGTAGCAGCAGCAAACCATCTACATCCAGACACATGCACATATAGAAATAGTGTAAAGAAGAAAGGGAGCCCAGGACACAAATAGGCAAAAGCTAGACAAGATTTATTAGACTTTATCCAATCCAACTTTATATATATATATATATATATACATATTTGTTTTCGGCATAGTTTACACGTTCCTCGTTTACCAATGGCTGGATAAAACCCACATAAATAGCAAGGAACATTATCCGTTCCTGTTTTTAGGTTTTAGTCGTGTTCACAATCTCTTAAACCAGCCTACAGATCTAATAGAGTAATAGGAGGAAATTGGGGGAACATAAGATCCCAATTTTGATTTTGATTTAGGTCTTCTAGTTGAGTTGTTACATTATCTAGATCTAATGGTAAAGTTGTGTTGTCATAGTTTTCTGGAAATCCATAGGAGTTGTCTAAAAAGGAGTTGACTAACGTATAATCAAAGGAAGATGAGACTTATTTTAATTCATTGACAGAGATAATAGAATAGATAGATATGCGGTAGAGACATCTGATTGTACTTCTACCAGATCTAAGTTTGTGCAAGCAACTAGTTTTGCCTCTCTTGTATATAGGTTATTTCTACTTGGACAGGCAGAAGATAGGTGTCCTGGTTGATTACTGGCAAAACACTTGATAGTATTGGCGTAGGTTTTTTGTGGTTTGTCTTCTTACATATTTTTCTTTATTTAAATATGGCTTTCTAATTTTGCTTTTCCTTAAGTCATATGTTCTTTTGGGTTTCATTTTTGGTTTAATTTGTATTGCAGGTCTCAATCTCCTGCGATATGGTTGAGGCTTGGTTAAGCCATATTATTGTGGAATATAAATTTGACTACAAAATATATTGTTGATTTTTCAGTTATTTTTGTATTTGGATATATGTATATTTTTCTTTTAAAATAGAGATTATATGTTGTACTCTGACTCCTATGTTGTCATATTGTGGTGCTACTTTCATATCTGTCCATGCCTTATGAATTTCTTTTCCTAAGTCTTCAAATAATTTACTAAAAAATCGTTCTCCTAATTCAGGATTACAATAGTTACCTGAGACTGCTGTAAGTGCTATAAAGTCATTACAGAATGGTTTAATCCAATTCCAGCTAAATAGTTGTAATTATTCTAAGTCTCGCATGGCTTCTCTTTGTTTAATATGTAAGCCAGTATTAGCTCCTCTGGTTGTAAGAAGTCTATCGATAGTATAACAAAAATTAATTATGTTATTTCCTTGGGATGCTATTCTAGCTATTTCTTCTAGAAATTTTACTTTGTAGGCTTCCCATGTAGCTCTGGCTACATCGCCTAAGTAGTTTTCTCCCACTCTCATTATGGCTTCTCCCATTTCTATATCTAATTCATGTTTTGCTTGATAGTCTCGTCTTACCGAGACAATCCATTGTTCTAAATAAGTGTCGTATAGTTGTGGGTCGCATTCTGTTATATTGAGTATGAAGTTTCGGCCAAAGAAAGTAATTTCTGGTGGCCTTCATTTACTTGTAGTTCTTAGTAAGGGTATAGGGGGTTCTACTAGTCTTAGGAGGATGTCCCTGCCTATAATCCATAGTTCTCATAGAACTTTCTAGATATGGTACCTTAATTGGTGGCCTTAAGGTAGCTGTTGATTCTGCTGGATTCATTAAATTGACTTCTTGTTTTCTACAATTATTTTTTTCCATCAAAATAAAGTTCCCAGTCAAATTCTAGTCTTAAATGTTTTTTTCAAATTGTTCTAGTTCAGTTAAATTGTCTAGAGTAACATATATAGTCGCTTCAGCTGGCATGTACATGTATTCATTTAGATCTTCAAAGAAGTTAGTTGTTTCTATGTCTTTTATGTTCATCATATTTAAGGTATCCTCTTCTTTTTCTATTTATTGAGAAGTAGAAGAATTGAAGCCACTAAATCTTACTGTTAAGTTCTCATGTCTATCTTTATACATGATGGAATCATTAGGTTTTAGTGTAGGATTTTGGAGTTCTAAATTGACCGTCCATTCTAATCTTGCTAATGTTTCGAAGTCAAATTCTCTAGGTTTGAGAAAGTAAATTCCTTTTGTTGTTAGGGTTGCAAGCATTCCTTGTATATTGATTTTAAAATTGTTGTTGATATTGTTTATTATTTTCCCTAGAAAGATAATATCTAACTGAATATTATATCTCTGAAAGTCATCATAACCGTTGGCTTGTATCATGATTTTAATATATTTAATAAAGTCTGTTACTGTCATATTAAAATTTGAGTAGATGTAGGTTATTCCTACATTATTGTTCATGTCTACTTCAATTAATCCAATAAAGACCTTTTCTCGATCAGAGAATCTAAAGTCATATAACACGATTAAGACCTTACCGCCTACCCTTTTTCTTGTTAAACCTCTTAATCCTAAGACAATGAGGCCTAGGTGTGTAATTATGTCGTCTTGTAGTGAGTGCTCTAACAAATTCTTCTGTCATGAGATTGAGTCATTCTTCTACTCCATCTAGGATGTGTAGTGCTTCTGTTCTATGGTGTCTAAAATCAGCAGTGGTGATAGACAATGCCCCATGACTATATAGATGTCTTGGGTTTAGAGTATTCAGTTGTGCATTGGAGAAGAGTTCCAAATTTCTTTCTACATCTATTATTTCTTCTAACTGATGACTAGAAGTACTAGCTCTTCTAGCTAGTAAGTTATCTAACTATGATGTTATATTTTGTTGAAGATCCCTTATAGTTCTGGAGAGACCAATAAAAATTTCTATTTGCTTAAGTCTTGTAAGACTCATTTTATTTCTGTTGGTGTATATGTCAGAAAAGAATAAGTTTTTAGTTGTCTTTTAGGAATAATGTTTCCTGTAGATAATTTACTTAAATCTTTAGTTAAGAGTTCTATGCTATGTTTCCACTCAGTTGTTTGATTATTCTTTTGAACTTGATTTTCTACTTGGAGTAGCTTGGTTTCTAATAAGGTTATATGATGATGTAAGGATGTTAACAGTGCTATGATAGTGTTATTTTGTTAGATTAATATCTGATCTCCTTTTCTTGGTACGTCTACCTTATAATAACCGTCTTCTTTAGTTTTTGGAGTATTGTTGTGTAAAATTAAAAGCTTCTTCATAGTATGTGTTTTCATATTGAAGTTTGTTCATTTATATTTTAACTCTTCTAAAATAATGTGTAACATTTTAAAGTCTTCTTCTAATTGCTTATTGTTTTTCTGTAGGACATCTTTTACTTGTAAGAGTAAATCTTTTGCTTGTACTTCAAAGTTTCTTGGTTTGTTTTCTCTAAATTATCTGGTAAAAGTGGCTTGACTAGTTTTGAGAAAGTCAAGAATTCTCGAGCTCTTTTATCTCTTGATTTTGTTGTCTTAGTACTTGCTGTAATTGTTTTAAGGTTATGTTGACTTGGTTTTGATAACTTTCTAATATTTTTCCCAATCCTATTTGCAAGATTTGTAAGGGTATTTAAATGTGCTAAGTCCAAATGTAAAGAGTGACTAAAGGAGTGTGTGCTAAGGTAACACTGATGTTTATACAAATCAGTGGTAGTGATTGTTCTACTTGGTGAAAGAGCTAAGTCTAGATAAGCCAAACTAGATATTAAAGTCATTCATGGTCTAAAGTCTTAGGGCTCTGATACCCATCTTGGTGTGGTTTTTTTTTCAAGTCTGAGAAATTTTAAAGGTAGCTAGCGAATGATTGAGTGATTCTTTTATGAAAAGATCTAGGCTAAGAAAGCAGGAATAGTCTTAGTTTTTTTCCTATTTATCTTCTAGTGAGCCTCACCTGTGAAAATCGAGTATTGGTACTATGCCCTGATTATCTTCAGGTCTTATGGCATCGGGCCTTGCTTTACTTAGCCAGCACAGGTGCTTTCTTAGCCTAGATCTTTTCATACAACAATCATTCAATCATCCGCTAGCTACCTTTAAAATTTATTAGACTTTAAAAAAAAACACGAGGATTGGTCTAAATATATATATATATATATATATAGTTTGATATTCTAAGTAAAAAAATCCCAGAAGTAGAATCGGTATAAGCAACCACTTCAACTTCATAACCTGTGAAACCTCTCTTTAAGCAATTGAGGTATGTATATAAAAAAGAGTTTAAAAGGAAAAAAAAAGCATATTAACTTAAATTGTCACAACTTACAAATATTTGGCATAGTTTGCTGGAGGAAATATACCATGCTTAAGCATCTAACTGCTATGGCTTGCATCATGCCAAGTGAATTTATCTCAACATGTAAAGCAGTAAAGTGGAGCAATATTTAAAACACTTAGTTATCATTCAAAGTAATTCCTCCTTCTGGTAATAACTATAGTAATAGTTTGTAAACCCACCCCATCATTGTCAAGCCAGAGTTTGAAGCATAATTATAAAGCTAAAAGAATTTGAAGAAGGTAAAACAGGTATAAAAAAACGTCAATGATTACATATTCTAAACATTTAAGTATGTGCAGAACACAAATATATACCATCTGCCCTTGCTTAGCAGTTTTCTTTATCTCCACGATAAGCTTTTTCTCCTGTGCTTGCAGCCCCTGTCTCTCCCTTTCAATCTCCCTGATTGATTTATCCAGCATTCTCTTGTTCTCTCTCAGCAGCTCTGCAACCAAAATTAGCACCATGAGGTTTAGACTCCTTTGCAACTTTCCTTTGAGAGAAGGAATCGGTCAAATAACTAGAACAAAGCAGCTGTCGCATGAGACCTGATTGGGGGGAAAAAGCAATTCTTGCGGCGACAATCAATCAAGGTCAGAATACAGCGTTCTATTGGATCGACCTAGAAATAATATAGACAAAATGAACAAGAAACTGCGATGGCGAAGTCTACCTGCCGGAGTTTTCCTCTTTCCGAAAATAAAACTCATGGTGAGAGATCGATTGATCGATGTCGAAACTTCGCTGCTCTTCCTCTGACCTCGTTAGAGAGAATCGGTGCGCGAACTGAAAGGGGGTAAAAAAAAACCCTCTGCTGCTGCAAAAGGTTGGAACCGCCAACCTAGCGGCCCCCCACCCCGGCCCCACAAGTATGAGGGGGAGTAAATCACG
>JBBMKF010000046.1:5341728-5359563 GCA_037834155.1 Curcuma caesia | reverse complement strand
GCGTCAAGGCTAAGGGATGAAGAAGGAAGCTAAAAGGAGAGTTTCAGCTTGACCAATCGACTGATACTACCATCAGTCTACTAGTGACTTGATTCAGAAGCACACAGCAAGATTGGTCGAGTGGTTTGCTTGGACCAGTCGACTGCCACCAGCCGATTGGTGATGGGGCAGTCGACTGATGGATGACCGTTGGATTGACAGTTGGAGAATTAAATGCTAATTAATTAACCGTTGAAGTCCATCAGTCGACCAACTCAGGGAGCAGTTGACTGATGTCGAGAATCTCATAAAAACTCAGTTTGACGATTGGAAATGAAACAATTCATTCTCTTTCATTCTTGCACAAACTCCAATCACTGTAACCTTCATTCCTCTTCCTTTAAACTTCACTACATACTTTGTGAAAGGAAGAGATCAACCTGTAAAGGTTTCTCCGCCTTCAAAGAGTTCTTTGAGAAGGAGAAGTTCTATAGTGAAGATCGTGTGTTGTGTGTGTGGATTCTTGGATTAGTCACCTCGCAAGAGGTGGATACCAAGTAAATCGAACGGGTTAGCGTTGATCTCTTTGTCTTGTTCTATTTTATGCTTCCGCTGACATTTTTGCAGGAAAAGATGAAAATCGCTATTCACCCCCTCTAGCGAACGCACCGATCCCAACAAGTGGTATCAGAGCAGGTCCCTTTCGCGCAAACTAACATTCAACTGAAAAGATGGTGTTTCAAGAGGGATACAACACCGCACGACCGCCCTACTTCGACGGCAACGATTTCACATACTGGAAAGGTAGAATGGAATATTATCTAATGAATGACATTGAAAATTGATTTAGTATTGTAGATGGATTTGAGAAACCGAAGGACGCTTCTGGAGCTCCTCTCCCTACCAAAGAATGGTCGAAGGATGTATGCAAGAAGGCTCAAGCAAACGTAAAAGCCACAACCACCTTGCAATGCAGGCTTTCCAAAGAACAACTGACCAAGGTCGGACCATTCGACTCGGCCAAAGAACTTTGGGAGAAACTCATCGAACTAAATGAAGGTTCAAGTGAATTGAGACGAGCCAAGAGGGATCTCTTGGTTGGACAACTCCAATCCTTCACGATGAAGCCAAACGAGATGGTGAGCCAAATGCACGGGCGATTCAAGGAGATCATGAACGGTCGTCATGTCATAGGTGAGAAGATCGACAACCGAGATCTAGTGAGGTATGTTATTTAAGCTTTCCCTCGAACAACTCTATGGGCATCGATGGTTGATGCTTATAAACTGTCAAGGGATTTATCTAGTGTCAAGTTAGATGGGTTATTTTGTGAATTTGAATTACATGAACAAGCTAACGTGTCTACCAAAGAGAAAGGTATAGCTTTGGTTGCAAAAAAGAAGAAGAAGAGGGAAAAGAAGGAGGAGTCCTCATCCGAGTCCGATCGAGAATCTTCGGATAGCGATGAGGAGATGTCGGTAAAGGAGGTCATCCATTACGTCAAGAAGATGATGGGAAGATTAAGAAGATTCACAATGAGGGATGTAAAGAAGATGTTTACATCATCAAGAGGTAAAAATAGTCAAAGTTCAAGTTTTAATCATAATGTTACCTGCTATGAATGCAATAAGAAGGGGCACGTCAAGATAAACTATCCGGAGTGGAAGAAGAAAGAAGAGAAGGAAAGGAAAAAGAAGGAGACAAAGAAGAAGGTAGTCATAGTGGCCCAAGCCACATGGGATACGTCAAGTAGCGAGTCATCAGATGACGAAGAAGAACTATGCCACATCACTAGGCACATGGCACTGATGGGACGTAAAAGTGACCAACAGACCTCAAGTGAGGAGGAAGAATCAAGTAGCGACGAATCTTCATCAAGTGAAGATGAGATAATGGATTCTACCAAAATAAATTTTCTTTATAGAACTATTGTTTATCTTAAAAATGCATTGGATAAATCGAAGTCTAAGGGTAAGACATTAAAGGAGCAACTTAGAACCATTAGGAACAATGATAGTGACTCTAGTGAACTTGATGAAGAAAATGTCAAATTGAATGATGAGATTATTAAATTAAGGAAGTGTTTAGAAAAATTTTCAAATGAATCAAAAACCCTTGATATGATCTTAAATAGTTAAAGAGCGGTGTACAACAAGGCTGAAATAGGATATAAGCCTAAAGAGTTTGCCTATATTTCTATAGTAGGAAGACAAGGGTCACCCAACAAACCAATCACTAAGAGTAAAATAAGACAAGCATGGGTTCCTAAGAAATATTTGCAAAATGTTAGTGAATATAGCTTTTGGGGACCAAAAAGTGATGTGTTTCATGTTGTATAGATAGAAACTCATGTTTACCAAACTAAATATGCTAAAGAAATTATTAATAAATTTGGTTTGGAAAATACTAAGGTAGCTTCTACTTCTATAGGAACAAATGTAAAATTAGATAGTGACGTAGAAAGAACTTGGCATGTGCCTTGTAGAATTATGACCTTAGTCTTGTATGATCCCATAGCTAGAAGTTACTTATGTACATCACACAAGACCCTAGGAAGGCTTGCTTGTGTATTTCTTCATTTGAATATTATGTGAGATGTCAAGATGATACTCATATCTCACTTATGCTTTTTAGCATCTTGATGAGGCATGAATTGTATCAATATATTTAATTTAGACCAACTATGGGGAAAGCAAATATTTAATTAATGGACATCTTGTCCATCAATCATAATTGGATATTTTAAATAATTTAAAATCATACTAATAAATATCTAATGTTGACAGACATTGGCACTTGGAATGGGTTTACAATAAAACATGAAATTGATACAAAATATAAAAATTTATGCCAAATTTTAGAGTTTATATCAAACTACAATAATACAATCATTTTTCATAATTTCATATTTTTCGTTGAAAATATATGTGAAAACAAACGTTCCTGCAAAATTTTAGATTTTTCTGAATTTTATGAAATTTTTTATGTATTTCTGAAGTTCGTATCAGAAACCTACACAGTGTTATTTTTAGGGCATCAGTCAACTGATACAGACATCAGTCGACTGGTCCCAGTCGACTACGGCCAAAAATTCATTCGACCAATAAATCTATGAGTTTTGTTTAAACAGGTCAGTCGACTGATGAGGACATCAGTCGACTGATGTAGTGATCAGTCGACTGATGTGACTGAAATCCTCTGATTTTAACCCTTTCTTGACTATTTGCGTATCCTTTGACCCACTATTCTTTGAAGCATGCTCTAGGAGCATTTTTATGGTCTATAGGATTGGTCATACCTATATTTTAGGTGCCACAAATACATTATTGGTGCATATTATAGGGGGAGTAGGGTTTTAGGGGGAGCGTGTGCCTAAAACAATTTCATTAACGCATAAGGCTCCTTATTGGGATTTAGCTCTACCTCTTATTTATGTCTACCTCCTTAAATTTGCATTATTTTTTATGGTTGTCAAAAAAGGAGGAGAATGGGTTGTTTAAAGTTAGACTTTAATGTTTTTATGATGATATTCATGCTTATTGATTCATGATTCATTTATCACTGTGATTATTTGTTGTTATTTTATAATGTTATATTAAAGACCTAACTTAAATAAATTTTTGTTAAACATCAAAAAAGGGAGATTGTTGGTGCAATCTTGCCCTAAGTGAATTTGATTTTAATATTTAGCTAAAATGAGTTTAAGTTAGGCAATGTTAGTAATCTAACGTGTGTGAATTGAATTTACAGGAAAGTCCAAGTTGGAATACTTGGCAAATGGTGAAGTCCCGGAGGCGCGGCCTCTTGACAAATGGTGAAGTCTCGGAGGCGCGGCGGCCTCTTGGAAAATGGTGAAGTCCCGGAGGCGCAGCCTCTTGGCAAAGGTGAAGTCTCAGAGGCGTGACCTCTTGGCAAAAGGGAAGTCCCAGAAGCACGGCCTCTTGGCAAAGGGAGACTTAGCACGACGAAGCTGAGTGAAACATCTCAAGCAAGTGTAAGGAAGGGCACGAGGCTTATGGAAAACGTTTGAAAGCTTGCGTCAAGGTTAAGGGATGAAGAAGGAAGCTGAAAGGGGATTTTTAGCTTGACTAGTCGACTGACACTGCCATCAGTCAATGACAGCCTTGATCCAGAAGCACATAAAAAGTTTGGTTGGTAAATTGCACTGATCAATTGACTGACCAGTTGACCAGTCGACTAACCAGTTGACCAGTCGACTGACCAATTGACTAGTCGATTGATGACCAGTTGACTGATGGAGCCATCAGTCAACTGATATTCGAACGTTGGGCTGACAGCTAGAGAAATAACTCAATCTAAAGTAGCCGTTGAAGCCCACTAGTCGACTAGTCCTTGGGGCAATCGACTGGTATCGTGAAAAATATAAAATGACAGATAAATCTTGGAGAAGGTGTGGTTTTCATTCTATCATCTCTGTAAGATCTTCAAGTGCTGTCTTTCATATTATTCCTCCATACTTCACTATTCATTTCTGTAAGAGGAAGAGAGATTGTTTGTAAAGGTTTCTCCGCCTTCAAAGAGTGCTTTGAGAAGGAAAAGTTTCATAGTGGAAAGGTCGTGTGCTGTGTGTGGATCCTTGGATTAGTTACCTCGCAAGAGGTGGATACCGAGTAAATCGAACGGGTTAGCGTTGACATCTCTTATCTTGTTTTGTTTTTTGCTTCCGCTGACGATTTTGCAGGCAAGAGCGAGAAACGCTATTCACCCCTCTAACAAACGCATCGGTCCCAACAGTAAGCATCAACCATAGATGCCCACAAAGTGTTCCTAGGGAACGCTTTCAATGCATACCTAATCACATCCCGATTTTCAACGTGTTGTCCAATTGCGTGAAGCCCATTCAGCAGATTTTGGATGCGTGCGTGCAATCCACTTGCTGATTCTCCTTCCATCATCTTGATGTTATATAGTTTATTGATGAGGAGATCGCGCTTGCTGACCTTCGTGTCGGATGTTCCTTCATAAAGTTTTATGAGCTTGACCCATAGACCTTTAACGCTGATGAACGGACCAACTCTGTTCAATTCGTCTTTGCCAACCCACATTGTAGTGTTTTGGTTGCCTTTACGTTGGTTTCAATCTTTCTCTTGGTGGTCACATCTCATTTATCGCAAGACTGTGGAAGGTCATCATTATCGGTCGGGATTGTGAATCCCGTTTGAATGACGATTCACATGTCTATTTACGTCTTTAGGTGGTACTCCATTATACCTTTCTAGTAGATGAAGTCTTCCCCAAAGAACAAAGGTGGCCTTGCAGTACTGTATCATTCCTAATAGGTCATTACAATCTCACACACAACAAAAAACTGAAATGTACCAAGACTTAATCTTAGATTAGTAGTGTGGGAGAAAATATAACGAATTGAAAAAAATATATAAAAAATCAAAAAACTTGCTTGACTAGTGGTTACACTATGTTCAAGCACCCCTTGCTCTGATATCAATTGTGGGATCGTTGAGAGCGTTAGAGAATGGAGATGAATAGCGCTTTCGTAGCGTTTTTGAATTTCATAAGATGTTCGTAAATTCTTGCGATCAGAGTAGTGTAAAATGCAGCGAAATAATAAAAAACACAAGAAAAGAGCACACTGATATTTACTTGGTTCACAGTCACAGGCTGCTACTCCAAGGCTCACGATCAAATGATCATTTTCGACGAACAATCAACTATATAACTCCCCTTTTAATTACTGAACGAGTAAGGATGTTGACTTCTTGTGCAGCTCTTTCGGCATTACAATGACATTCTTGATTAATGCTTCACGTGCAGACGGTCGTCACTTGTCTGTAAAATTATGCTCCAAAGGGTCTCTTTTATTAGGCTTTTCGGGCATATAGAAGCCTTTCCAAATTTCTCCACGATGTCCGCTGATTCACCATCAACATTGCTACTCGGCATATTTAGACGTATGTATCCCTTTACGGGTGCCTCTATGTTGGCGTGGAGGTTTCGGATAAACTTTTGACTCCTAACGCCTATCCAGATCCGGAGCGTCTGGAATTGATCCAAGCGCCTAGAAGCTGAGGTGTCCCGACCACTCGAACTCTACCACCTCACTGCTTCATTGGCCCCGTTCCGCTGACGTCTAGTCGCTTGGATCCAGATAAGGGCGCTCGGAGTACAAAGTTCTAGCTCCTCCTTTCTTACATTACAAGTTAGCAAAACAGCAAAGTATAACAGGAAAATTAAACAGTTTGTCAACTGTTTTGCTCTTGACTTCGGATTTTCAGTGAAATCCTGGATCTGACCGACGTCTACTATTCCCTTACTAGGAGCGCGCCTTTACCCACTCTACCCGGGAGAATTTACCTGTTTATCAATCAAGTCCTTTAGACTTGTTGGACTTTTACTTAGCCTCGATCCGAGGCCCTCAGGATTTTCTGTCAGACATTTGGTCCACCTAATCTGCCTAGACTTCCAGTGCTAGACATTTAGTCCACTTAACCTGCCTAGACTTCCACTACTAGACATCTGGTCCACCTGACTAGCCTAGACTTTCACCTGGTGCACTTGATCTGCCAAGTCTTCCTGCCTAGTCCTCCAGACTAGGACTCCCACCTAACCCTCTAAGTAAGGTTTACCTAGCCTCCAGCCAGGACTTCCACTGCCTAGTATCCACTAGAATTTGCTTGTGCCTAGCATCAAATATGACTTTCCTGTGTTACCTACACACTTAAATTAACTCATTAGTAACTACCACACACTTAACTTGAACCTCTTGCGATTATCAAAACTAAAGTTCGATCATCTGGTGCTCCCTGCACTAACATTAGTGTGGCAAAATTGAAGCCCTAAAATTGCTTTCCCAAATGGATTTCTACCCACAAACTCTTCTTGCTTTCCTACTTCATTTTCTTTCTTTTGTAATTCTCTCGATCTCGGTTGATTTAGATAACCAACTTTGCGATTCTTACTAGTACTGGATTTGCAATCCCTGTGAGATCGATATTTTCTTACTTGATGATAGCCATACACTTATAGATTTCGCACATCAAATTTTCGCACATCAAATTTTTGGCACGATCATCAAAGACTATTTTGATTCGATATGAGTTCAATCGCAATTTGGTTAATCTAGATTTTTCTTTATTATCAATTTGTCTTCTTATTTCATTTTCTTTTCTTTCATTATAGTTTTATAGCTGATAGCTCTCTTCAAGATACTATGGATGCTAACGACAGAAATAAACTTTTGAGAGACTCTGTTGCACCCATTGCCAGAAGGATGATGTCTAGCATTATAAGACCTCCAATTGATGTCGATAATTTTGAATTAAATCTCGCATTAATTTTCATGATTCAACAAAATCAATTTAGAAGCACACCTTTAGATTGACCTTATATTTCTAGAGTATTGTGATACATTGAAAATCGAAGGTATTTTCACATATGATATTAAGCTTTTGGGATTTCCTTTCTCTCTAAAGGACAAGGCTAAAGTTTGGTTGTGTTCTCTTCTGTCGGGAAACATCATAACATGCGATGAGCTTGAGCAGCAATTCCTGAACAAGTATTTCCACCTAGCAAGACAACGTATCTAAGAAATCAAATCACAAGTTTTGCACAGATACATAGAAAATCCTTCGAAGCATGGGACAAGTTTAAAGAATTATTACAAAAATGCCCCCGTCATAAGTTAGAAAAATGGTAGATCATCCACACATTTTATATCAACATATCATACTTGATGAAGACTTCGCTAGACTTCATCCTCAAGGGGATCCGAATAAGAGGTTAGATAGAACATATGACATTATCGACAATATAGCACTAAATCTTCACCAATAGTCAAACGGAAATAGAACACCTGCATAGGGGACCCCATAAGAGCATGCAAGGGGCGTCAACAATCATAATCTAAACGTCAACCGTATGAACTCACTTAGAGCGATCACAGGACATGCCATGGAAATCTGCTAGAAAACTTCATCATGTTACAAGCAAAGCAAGGCGAGGAAATCAAACAATTAGGAGCTAAGCTCGATGAAATAGACTCATGACTTCCTAAACCTTCAACACGACCCTCAGGTGAGTATCTCTTCCAACCTAAAATAATACCCAATGAACATTGTAATGTCGTTGTGTTCAGAAGTGGCAAGAACTTGGAAGAACTTCAAACGAGCAAAAGGGATGCCAATGAAGGAAAGGATAAGAGAAGAACAAAAGAACCATGCCCCGCCACTCAATAGAGGGTTTATAGACCACCGATACCATTCCTCAATGAATGACCGAGACAAAGTTGGATGAGCAGTTCGAAAAATTTCTATAATTGATCAAGAAACTCTATATCAATGTACCCTTCACGGAAGCACTGCAACAAATGCCCACTATTCGAAATTCCTTAAGGACATTCTATCACATAAAAGAATAGTGGAGAAATATAAAATTGTTGCCTTATCAGAAGAGTGCAGTGTATTGATCCTAAATAGATTACCTCATAAGCTAAAAAATCCAAGTAGTTTTTCTCCCGTGCATGATTGGTGATGTGATGGGCAAAAATCACAAGTGCACGATTGCCGTCAAATAAAAAAAGATCAATCCCTTGGGAACTGTAAAATTGAATACTAGCCAAAATCAAGAAGCAGATTATCTAGACAATCAAAAATCATGAATTTAGAAAGAAAGAAAACGAATCGAAAAAGCACGAAGAGTCGTAGGAGAAAATTGATTTTGGGAAGTGATTTTGAGATTCAAATTAGCCACGATGACTAATGCATTCTAAATATTATTAACTTTTTTACTTCAATGTTTATATGTCAAGTGATCTATTCGGAGATACTAGTATAGACTTTTAGAATTATAACGACATGTCTACCCAAACGCGACGCTTACTTTTAAGATAACCTTACTAGAGCAAGCGCTTTCTCAAGGAGGCTCCTGTCACAATGTCCCATGGTCCTCTCTAGGTGTCATCCCCTAATTCATGATGTCGAATTGGGATAAACCCATTAAGCTCTATGATATCCAATGGTACCCTCGTGAGATTTGGAACTACTTTTGTGAAGTGCCCCTCACATCTCGATTTTTATGGGTCGGATCCCGTTGGAGATTTGGGTTCACCTTTCGATCCTTCCTCGCATCCCGTTGGATGTGAAGATGCACAATTAAGGTCAATATTATGTATGTGCAATAAAGTCAGATTATGGATAAACCCATTATACGACAAAGAAAGATAAATAAATATAAAATTCGAATAACAATAATATATCAGTGTTACTTCCTCATCCTAGAAACTAAAGTACTACTCCATGAAGATAGAGTTACAATCAAAAGACAAAGAAGAAGGCATCCTACAACTTGAATCAAAGAAAAAAGAGAAAAGGAAGCTTAATCGTGTTACTACAGGTGTCTTCAAAAGATTCCCCAAGCTATAGGGTGGACGAAAACATAGACAACTCCTTAGAAAAACTCTATTAGGGTTCCCTATCATGGAGAAACACCTCCTCAAATCATGAGTCTTCTAGGACTTTTTATAACTCCCAAAATGACCAAATATGTTAAAACCTTCCAAAATTGTCGGGGTGGCTCTCAGGAGCCATGATCATGCCAGAAGGCACAGCCTGGCCGTGACAATCCATGGCAGTAGAGACAGGGCCGCAATCACGGCCTTGCTGGATGGCACAACCCAAGCGTGAGGGGTTTTGAACTCTCAATGTTGGTTGCAAAATGGCATGTCGTGCCAGGGAGCATGCCTATCCATAAAGGATGTTGGAGGCCAGATTGCTGCTTCATTTCACACCTAACTTTGACTAGAGGAACGTGTCCATGTCATGAGACATGTGGCCTAACATTGCTAGGATGCTAGAGGCCAGATTGCTTCCTTGCTGTAGACTCGTTCCATGCCCTTTTTGCTCCAATAGTATTCCAATTTCATGTCCTATCAATCAAAAAGCATAAAGAGCAGACTCCAAATTTAAAAAATGAAAAACAATTATACTCATGCCATGTAACAGAATGCATGCAAAATAATACAAAAAATTATATATGAAACACACACATCAAATACCCCCAGCTTTTGTCTTGAAGGGAGTGTGTTCCCTCCTCCACCTCCACAATAAATTTCAACATGAGGCACAAGTTTCATCCTTCTCACGCCAGAATGATGTACTTGTCGCCCTCTCTTTCAGTTCTATCTTTTGATCTATTTGGCTTGGCGATCCATCCGGTGGTTGCTCATTAGGTGCGCTCTTCTTCCTCTTATGAAAGTTGTCAATCCTATAACAAATATTCTCAACATGCAAACGATTAGCAGTCTTAAATAAGTCAAATTTGATTTTGTCCTCAATTATCGTCAAAAAGAGTGTATGATTCTTTACGTCAATTACTACTCTAGCAGTCTCCCTAATATGATAGGATTTTAGAATCTTCATCGATTTCCAAAACGGCAAAATCTGTAGGTACATCTTCCAAAATACTCAATGGATATTTACAAGAGTGGTCAACGAGTTGCAAGGTCATGGTTGTTAGTTTCAAATCTCTTAACCTTAATTTCTTACAAATTGAAAGTAACATAAGACTTACGCTTGTGTAGAGATCAAAGAAAATTTTACTTATCTTTGTCTTCCTGATTGCACATGGTATTGAGAAGTTTCTTAGATCCTTGAGCTTTGAAAGTAGCTTGTTTAGAATCAATGCACTACACTCCTCTATTAAGACAATAGTCTCGTAGTCCTCCACCTTCCTCCGATTTATGAGGTCTTTCATTAATTTCACAAACTTCGACATTTGATGTACAACGTCAAGTAGAGATATGTCTATGCAAAGTGACTTAATTATCTTCAAAAATTTATCCAATTCCTCAGCTTTTTTTACTTTGATCAATCTTTGAAGGAAAGACACCAGTGGTATTTAAGTTCTCAAAAGAGTTTTAGAGCATTCATCAATTTTCTTCTTAGATTCTTTGTAAGTATCATCTCTATCCATGGTTATCCGAGTTGCTCCATCCTCATTGCTTGGATCACCTTCCTTGTCCTTCCTGGGCGCATGTGATTCTGTCAATGCTCTCCCACTCTTTAAGATGGCAGCGTTGCAATGTTCAATGGGGTTTGTCTCTAGTTGTCTTGGAAATCTCCTCGGAGGCCCCAATTACGAATTAGTGATCTACGCAATATGCGTTTCGAGCATTTTTGTATGGTTCGCAAGGTTATCAATTGTACCTTTCATTTGCTTAATGGTCTCCATAGTGGTCACATATCGCTGCTAGAACTCCTCATTTGTTTGAGATTGTTGGGTCATGAACTCATCAATTATGTTCTCCTCTAACCTAGATATTGGAGATACTTGTTGAACCCCTGTTGATTACCCATAGTTTCCTTGTCCTCCTTGACCTTAATTGTTTCTATATGAGAAATTCGGGTAGTTCTTCCAAACTGCATTGTATGTGTTCAAATAGGGGTTGTTTTGTCGCTAGTTGAAGTTAATTGATGGCATCCACTTGTTCAACCTGGGCCACTTGTACAGAAATAGCTCCAACTATCTGTCGCTTGTCCCGTAAAACCACATACCTCACAGATGCATTAGTTACATTCACGACATTTACATTAACATATTCAAATATTTTTGTGAGTGCATCCATTTTTGCTACAATAAGATCAAGGGTGTTCACATCATACTTATCTATGGTCTTTGCGGGGTTACCTCGTTTAGTTGCCCATTGGTGGTAGTTGAGGGCCACATTTTCTATTATATCTTCAGCCTCATCCAGTCTGTGTTCATGAATGTGCCACCAGTTGCACAGTCTAAGGACACCTTCATCGCATATGAAGTCCTGTTGTAGAAGGTGTAAATGACGAGCCATTTTTCCAATCCATGATGCAGGCATTATCATAAAAGCCCCGTGAATCTGTTCCAAGCCTCGAATAAGGATTGTCCGTCTATTTTTCATGAAACATGTGATAAAGTTTCTCAAGTGTGTAGTCTTGCTCAGAGGGAAATACTCATCGAGGAACTGATGTTCGCATGGATCCATGTGCCAATGCTATCCAATAGAAGTGATTGGAGTCAAGCCTTCACCTTATCCTATAGCGAAACAGAAATAGGAGCAATCTAATTATATCTACAGAGACATTGAAGTTGCACAAATCTCTAAAAATACCTCCAAGTGCAGATTGAGGTCTTCTATGGGTGCTCCTTTGAATTAGTTCTATTGGACCATGTGGATGAACGCAGACTTCAGTTCAAAATTATTGGCGTCGATCAAAGATCTTGTGATGCTAGATCTGAGTCCTCTAGCACTAGGGGTGACGTAGTCCTTCAACGACTTATTGTCGTTCTTGGACAAGGTCCATGTTGTTTATACTTGCTTCACCTCTAGTTGCCTTTGTAGAGGACACCTTTTTTAGAAGGTTCAATCAATTTCAGAATTAGTAGGAAGATCTAATTTGTTGAATTTGAGTATATAAGGAAAGTTATCCACCTGAAAAGGAAATATTAGAAAAGGCAAAAGAAAAGATGAAAGAAAATAGCAACTAAGGAAAGAGAAGAGAAAAAGTAAGAAACGAAAGAAATTTAGATTAACCAAATCGCGATCGAACTAATATCGATCTTAACACAATCCCCGACAATAGCGTCAAAAACTTAATGAGTGAAAACTGCAAACGCACAACTATTGTTAAGTAATAAAAAGATCAATCCCTAAAGGACTGTAAAATCGAATATCAATCAGAATCACGAAGCAAGTGATCTAGATAATCAAAAATCTTATAGCAATGAAAGACAAATAAATATTAAAATGAATGTCAATAATACATTGTGCTACTCCCTCATTCTAAAATCTAGAGTACTATTGGATAAAGATGGAGTTACAATTGAAAGACAAAGAATAAGACATCTTACAACTCAAATTAAAAAGGAAAAAAAGAAAAAGTTTAGTTGTATTGTTGCTTGTGTTTTCAGAAAAAACCCCAAGCTCTAGGGAGGATGGAAATGTTGATGGCTCCTTGGAACGACTCTCCTAGGGTTCTCTATCATAGGAAAACACCTTAGATCATGAGCCTTCTAGGGCTTTTTATAGCCTCCAAAACACCAAATCTGTTAAAACCTTCCAAAATTATCAAGGCGGCCCTCATGAGCCACGGTCGTGCCATGAGGCACGGCCTGGCCATGACAATCCATGGCGGTAGAGACAGGGTCCCGTCATGACAGTATCCGATGGCACAGCGGAGGCTTTTTATAGCCTCCAAAACCACCAAATCTTTTAAAACCTTCCAAAATTATCAGGGCGACCCTCACGAGCCACGGTTATGCCAAGAAGCACGGCCTGACTGTGACAATCCATGGCAGCAGAGACAAGGTCCCGTCATGACCGTGTCCGATGGCACAGCGGAACCATGACGAGCTCAAGTGTCGATCACGGTCGTGTCGAATGGCACAACCCAAGCGTGACGGGTCCTGGACTCTCGGTGTGTTGGCTGTAAAATAACACGGTCGTGCTAAGGGGTACGACCTACCCATGAAGGATGTTGAGGCCAAGTTGTCACTTCGTTTCACGTCTAACTTTGACTGAAGGAACGCACTCATATCATGGGATACAGCCAAAGCGTGTTCCCACCAATAATGCTCCAATTTCACGTCTTATCAATCAAAAAGCATAAAGAACAATCTTTGAACTAAAAGAATGAAAAATAATAAAAGAAATAAAAAATATGTAAAATATGTTCATGTCATGTAACAGAATACATACAAAATAATATCAAAAATTATACATGAAGCACATAGATCATGATGCTCACATCGCTACAACATTTTGTGACATTGGTGCGAGTGTAAGCCTGGTGCGAGTGTAAGTCTTATGCCCTCTTCGATTTATAAAAAATTGTGTTTAGGAGATGTAAAACTAACAATGGCTTTGCAACACATAGATGATTCTGTTAGGTATTCAATGGGTATTTTGGAGGATATCCCGGTTAAGGTTGAAAATTTTATTGTGCCTATTGATTTTGTAGTATTGGAAATGAATGAAAATCCTCAGATCTCTATTTTTAAAAACACCTTTCTTGGCAACAACTCGAGCTGTGATTGATATCAAAAATTACAAAATCACTTTAGTGATTGGGGTTGGAGGGGGGAGGAGAAGAAGATTGAATATGATTTGTCTAAAATAATTAAACAACAGACTAATGGAAAAATTTATTGCAGGGTGGATCTATTGCAGCAAGTGATGGAGGATGTAGTACATCGACAGCAATCGGATGATCCATTAAAAGCATGCCTATTTGGTGTAAAATTGGTAGCCGAGGATGATAAAGTCAAGGAGATAACTCATCTCATGGACAAAAATCCCAATGTCTCTCTTGAACATGTAAGTATTCAAAGGCTTAAGCCAAACCAAGAGTAGAAAGAAGACAAGTCTCTATAGGTAGAACTTCAACCTCTTCCTTCTAATCTCAAGTATGAATTTCTTTGACCAAATTCTACATATCCTATTATTGTCAATGCAAGCTTGAATGCTTTCAAAATTAAGAAATTGCTTACAAAACTTAAGTCATATAGGAGGATTATAGGGTACACAATTGATGATATTAAGAGAATTAGCCCTTTTGTGTGAATGTATAGAATGTTGCTTGAATACAATCACAAATAGTGGAGCATCAAAAGAAGCTGAATCCCAACATGATGGAAGTCGTTTGAAAAGAAGTATTAAAGTTATTAGATGTTGATATCATTTTTTTCTATTTCTGACCGTGAGTGGATAAGCTTTATGGATGTGATAGCAAAGAAAGGTAGAATGATTATGGTGAAAAATAAAAATAATGAATTAATTCCTATTAGGACTTTATTGGTTAATGAATGTGTATTGATTATAGAAAGTTGAATAAGGAAACTAGGAAAGATCACTTTCCCCTTCCTTTCATTGATCAAATGCTTGAGAGACTATAAAACGTTCATTTTTTTTACTATTTGGATGGATATTCAAATTTCTATCATATTCACACACTCCAATGATCAAGAAAACACCACATTTATATGTCCCTACGGTACTTTTACTTACAGAAATATGCCATTCGGACTTTGTAATGCAGCTATCAATTTTTAACCTTGCATAATGGTTATATTTTCCGATCTAATTGAACACATAATGGAGGTTTTTATACATGATTTTTTGATTTACGGGATTGATTTGAAACATGTTTGACTAACCTCTCCAGAGTTTTGTAGAGATGTGAAGAAATGAATTTGATCCTCAATTGAGAGAAATGTCATTTCATGGTAAGAGATGGTATTGTACTAGGACACATGGTTTTTGAACGAGAAATTGATGTCGATAAAGCCAAAGCAGAAAAGATAGAGAAATTATACGCGTTAATAGACATGAAAGGAGAGAAATTTTTTAAGACACGCAAGATTTTACTGACACTTCATAAAGAATTTTTTTTAATCTCTAAACATTTGACAAATTTACAAATCAAAGATCTTGATTTTAAATTTGACCAAAATTATTTGGATGCTTTTTGCAAGATAAAGTAAGCTTTGGTAATAGCTTCGATAATGCAAGCACTGGATTGGAGTCTTCTTTTTGAAATCATGTGTGGTGCAAGTGAATATGTCGTGGGAGCCATCTTGGGACAAAGGACAGACAAAAAGTACATGTCATCCACGACGCTAGTAAGACCTTGAATGATGCTCAAATAAACTACATCACTATTGAGGAGTTGCTAGAGATTGTTTTTGTCTTTGATAAGTTCAAATCATACTTAGTCATATCGAAGCTAATTGTTTATACAGATCATGCGATTATCCAATACCAATTGAGTAAGAAAGAAGCCAAGTCTAGACTAATCATTGGATCCTTTTGCTTCAAGAGTTTGACTTGGAAATCATAGACAAGAAGGGCTCTAAAAATGTTGTTGTAGATCATTTGTTAAGAATGTATCATACAAAAAGATGGATGATGAAATTCCCATCGATGATTCTTTTCCAGATGAACACCTCCTAGCTGATAGCTTGGATATTTCATGATACGCGAACTTTGTGAAATATCTTGCATGTGAAATTTTACCACCAGACCTTAGTTATCAATAGAAAAAAGAAGTTTTGGTGAATATCAAGTACTATGTTTAAGGTGAGCCTCTGCTTTATAGGAAGTGTGCCGATATAATTCACCAGAGGCGTGTTCTTAAAGACGAGATTAAAATCATCCTTTATCAATGTCACTCTTCATCATATGGAGGGCATTCAGGAGTAGTTAACAACCAAGTTTTTACAAACTGAATTTTATTGACATCACCTATTCAAGGGCACTCGAGAGTATGTGTTAGCTTGTGATCGATCTCAAAAATCAAAAACATTTCCAAAAGACATGAGATGCTACTAAATAACATTTTCAAAATTGAACTTTTTAATATCTGGGAAATTGATTACATGAGATCATTCCTATCATCTAATAAAAATAACTACATTTTAGTAGTCGTGGACCGTCTCGAAGTGGGTAGAGGTCTTACCATCTCCATCTTGTGATGCCAAGACAATTATCAAGCTATTCAAGAAGATAATATTCCCCAGATTTAAAGTCTCTAGAGTAGTTATTAGTGATGAGGGATCTCACTTCATTAAAAGACAGTTCAAGAATTTACTTAAGAAATATGGAGTCATAAAATTACAACATCATATCACCCTCAAACTAGTGGACAGGTGAAGATTTCAAACAGAGAGATCAAAAGCATCTTGGAAAACACCGTGTAAATGTTCAAAAAAGATTGGTCGTTGAAATTTGATGATGCTATATGGGCATACCGAACGGCGTATAAAACTCCCATAGGTATGACTCTATTTCGCGATTGGTTTATGGGAAGCCTTGTTATCTGCAAGTAAAGTTAAAGCATAAAGTTTATTGGCGATTCAACAATTAAACTTCGATTTAAAAGCTGTCGGAGAGAAGAGGAAGCTTAAACTGCATGAACTTGATGAGTTAAAGCTAAATGCTTATGAGTATACCAAGTCATACAAGAAAAGAACCAAATAGTGGCATGTTAGATGCTTTTGAGTCAAACAAGAACCAAACAGTGGCATGACAAGCACATTGTTCAAAGAGAATTTCATAACGAGGTCATTATGTTGTTTTTCAATTCTAGGTTGAGATTGTTTCCCGAGAAACTAGAGTCAAGATGGTCAGACCATTTAAAATTCAAAAGGTACACTAGTATGTAACTATGGAGATATGAAGTGAAGAGTTAGGATCTTTTAAAGCGAATGGGAAAACACTGAAGAGATATGTCTTTAACATCTCTATCGAGAGAGAGGAGCCAAACTTCCTCGAACGAAGCACTTCGGACTAAGACTAAGAAGGGTTGAATTAATGACGTTAAATAAATGTTTCTTGGGAGGCAATTCAAGTTCTTTTTCATTTTTTATTTGAAATTTTCTTTTATTTATGCATCTTAATTTTTGTTTTGATCTATTACAAGGCCAGGAGCATCCATGAGCTAGTTGTGGCAATCGCCACGAGCGTGGGGAGCATTCCAAAGAGCAACAAGGGCAAGCTGTGGTTCCACATCCCGACGGTAAAAACATCGAAAACAGCAAGCCACACAGGCTAACCGTGCCCCAAGCACGACTGTGTCACTTCCTAGACACTGGCAGCAGCACAAACCGAAGGAGACATGGGCAAGTCGTGTTGTGAGGCACCCCGTATCTCATTGCAGATTAAATTTCAAACGGACAAAACTTTTAATCTAGAATGAATCACGTGTTGGGATGTATACTAGAATTCTAGCTGTGTAAATAAATATTCTGAAATGAGAATCACATTTGGTCAATGTTTGCAGTGTCCATTTAATCTATACTGTAGATTAACATGGTGTGCGGAGTCACACACAGAAGACCATGTTATCAGTC
>JBBMKF010000046.1:5292930-5309174 GCA_037834155.1 Curcuma caesia | reverse complement strand
CTATTTTAATAATTGCTTTATTTTAGGACAATAATTTAAGTTGATGAAGTAATCTTAAATAATTCTCTTTTATTAATGATATTCCTATATGGATTCTGTAGGATCGGTGGGCGTGCTAGAGAGGGGGGGGGTGAATAACGCTCTTGTCATTCATTTGTTCGTTCTATTAAAAACTTGCAGCGAATATTAGAATCACAAGCACAGGGGACTTGCGGATTTACTTGGTTCCTAATCTCCCAGGGTTAGTGCGTCCAAGGCATATGCACAGGAAGGCGCCTGTCCATTAATAGTCTCCCTTTCGGAACTTTTTCGAAGACAGAAAAATCCGTCTTACAGTCCAAAATATATAAATGAAAGTACAAAATGTAAGACTAAAATGCAATAACCAAATGTTCATGTTGGCCGATCTGGAAGTCCTGAGCGCAATGCACCCTTCCTGGCATTTCTCCGGTTGCACAAGCAGGATCTGTTCGCGTTCACCAGCATCGCAGGATGAAAGTATGAAGAATTAGAGTTACTCCTTGTGGTGCATATTGAGACCCTTATATAAACTCTTTCGGGTGCCTGGATTTTTATCTGGGCTCCTAGAGCCGATCCCATCTCTTCGGTCTTTATCGGGGCCGATTCTTCTTGATCCGGACGCTTGGACCGTCTAGGGGCGCTTGGATCGTCCAAGGGTGCTTGGACCGTCTAGGGGCACTTGGACCCTCTAGGACTTTGCCCAGCCTCCAACCAGGACTTTCTCTGTCTAGCTTCCAACTAGGACTTGTCCTGCCTAGCCTCCAACTAGGACTTCACCTTGCCTAGTCCAACAGACTAGGACTTCCTTGTCCGATCCAACTGATTAGGACTTTTCGTTAGTCTTCTGGTCAAACTGACCTAACTAGACTTCACTCTTATCCAAATATTAAGTCATGTTTGGATCAACCCTTGGTCAAACTGACCAAACCTAGGTATATTGTCAAACATCAAAACTCTGGGGACACACCAGTGCTCCTTGCACCAACAGATTCTTCTTAACTAATTTTATGGAGAAATTGTTGGATTGACAATATGCTTCTATATTTTGGAAGCCTGTATTAATCCTACTTGTCACTAGGCAAAAAAAGCACAAACATTGTTTAGCTATGAAAACATTGTGATTTCCCCACATATAAAACTTTTCTGTTATAAAGATCATTATGTTATTGTCATATATATTTTTTATGCTTTTAATTTATGTTTACATGGACATATTTTAGATTTTAAATATATTGTACAGGTTTCTAATATCATTTGGTCTTGATCCATAAAGTCCTCTTTTTATTCTCATGACTAGTGATATGGATTGATATGTATACCCACCCAATCTAGAGACTCAAACAGGCACCAAGTCTTCAAACCTGACAAATGTAAAGGAATACGTAATTACCCTACCATTTGCCAAAATACATAACAATTGCTGAACTGAAACTCAACTGGAGACCCACTTAGGTGTACCTTCATCCTTTGGTAAAGAGGGGCAAGTCAGCTTCATTCACCTTGCAGTTGAAGTTTTACATCATCCAAATACATCTTTGAAAACCTATAATATGGCAAGCAGACAAAACAAATAGATTTCCCAGCATCTTTATTTAAGTCCCGATCCACATTGATGTGAGGTTTTGTTGGAAGTTCCTTTGATAATGAAACAGCAATGTCTATCATAAGCTTCTATATCTGTGATTAACTTAAGAAACAAAAGTAATGAGTAAATGGCTACGTATAGAGATCCTCAAACTATGCTCTGAATAGTCGGTTTATTTAATTACAATTATGTGTAAATGAATATCATTTTACTCTTCTAGTTTTCGTAATGGTTCTGTACACTTTCTTAAGTGAGTCATAAACCGAAACAAAGTTGGATAAGAAAGCTTGAGAGAAGTTTTTGACATTATCGGGGATGTAGCCAACTTGAAAAACACAGCATTTTCTGTCAATTGTGTTTTTCAATAAATTTTGGTTTCATGTGTTCTTCATCCTGTAAAAGAATTGATATGGATAGTCTCCTTTATAGTTTTTTCTGCATTGGTACTCTATCCCCTTAGCAGTATTCTTGTTTCTGATAACAACCATACTCATGTAGGTTGTCCGTTGGATATGAGTTGGTGGAATTTAACTGCAGCAAATTCTGTATGTTCAAATCAAAATGAACGAGCTAAATGTTGCCGCTATATCAATGCCTTTATTGCAGTTTCTGTTGCTCATTATGCAAATGCAACAGGAATGTTGGGAGTTCCATCAGAATTATCTGATGTTTGTTACAGTTCTATCAATGAAACCTTGATATCAAGTGGAATCCCCTCCAATGCAATAATGCTTTGTGGATTGGGGCTTAAAATTCGTGTCTCCTATCAATGTGCAGGAAGAGGAACTATCTCAGATATGCGGCAGTCCCCAAATTTTGATGAATTTAATAAAAATTGCAAGCTTGCATTGTCACTGGATACTAGTTGTAGGATGTGTTTAACCTCTGGCTTATCATATCTTCGACACCTTGTGGGAGAACAAGATAATGTTACCTTGCATACATGCCATGATGCAGCTTTTGTTGCAATTGCAAACCAAGGGGACAACTCATCAGTTATTGATCTCGCAAGTTGTTTTTTTAGTGTCAACGTGCTGAGCATTTATCAAGGTGTGCTTTATTTAGTTATTTGCTTCCTATTTTTTACCCTGATATTTGATACAAGAAGGGAATGATATGTTTTAGTAGTGGATTTGTTTTATGTTTCAAACTACATAAAACATGGATGAAACACTTTTTAGCTCATTTTGTTTATGGAGGAAACTAGCATTTGAATAATTGCAATCAAAATTCTCCAAAGTTTTGCATGAAAGAGTAGCTTTTTTAATACAATGGTTAAGAGTATTAGAGGTATTAGGTATTAGTGTAGTGGGTTTAATTCCACATTGGTACCTCTAGGTTGTCGGCATTGCCTCTCCCTTGATTTGTCTATTCCCCTCGTTTCATATTCTTCCTATATTTCCACTACCTTTTGTAATTCATGCCTTTCTTTGCCTTACAAAGCTAACAACAGTGTGGACTAGTTGGTGATTAGGCATTGCAAATTAGGTCACTCACAATCTAGTGATTTGCATGTTCCTCAGTGAATCTTATCTGTCGATGGTTGTGACATGTTAAAGATCTCAAACTCCCACATCAGATCATCAGTTGTCAAAGCGTGCTTGTTTACATCACTGTCTAAATTGCTCATATATAAAGGGGCAACATCTATTGTTAACTTGCTAATGCTTAATAATTGTGCATAGGAAATGATTGCCACTTGTATGATATCTTTTGAGATATACTAAGGCACTTAGTGGGTGGTGGATATTATTCTTTGTAGTACTAAACAATCTAAACGCATTTCCATGTAACATTGTTTTAAATGCCAATTGGTATTGGCTGGCACATTTAAATATATTGGTCCAGCTATTGATCAATATTGAGATTGTATCAACACAAGTAAATGTCATTTTGTCACCTATTTGATATTGGTCGAAATATAAAGGTTCTTTTCCCTTGACTTATCCTTTAATTCTGTCTAAGAGGAGATGAAACATCATAAAAGAGGGGAGCGAAAGATGAGAAGCACCAAGCAAAGCACTAGTGGCAACAAAGACATGTTAAAGTTCGAGAAACCAAGAGTTATCCATATTGTGTTTCTTTGTGTCCATTTCAATTCCAATTCAGTGAATCTAAGTCCAATGTCCATCTACACAGCGATGGACTGAGATATAGTTATGATTGAGGAGAATCAATTTCAACAACAAATGTCATGGAAGCATTGTTTAATCTGTGTCTTGAAAAATATGGGACTGATCTCATTAGGATCCTATAAGAATCAATGTTCTCATTTGATGCACTACAAACATTTTGGTATTAGTCCATTGTCATTAGTTGAGATACTTATTGTATTTTGTTTTATTTATTCCACTTTGTAATTGATATGGTTACATTGCAAATAGGCTAAGTAGAAGAAGATTATAGAATTAAACTCAATGAGTTGATTTCAGCATGTTTTGAAGTGTGCCTAGTATGGACACGACACCTTTTGCAGGCTGAGTGTTGGCAGAGCATGGCACTCAAATTGTGTTGTTCCTATCAGCGATCAAAATTTTGGCATAGAATGATAATGTGTTTACTTTGCTGTGAAGTTCAAACTCCAAATATCCATTAGTGTGTTTCAGCATCTGATTTCTTGCTTAATAATTCCAGAGAGGAGATTGTTGTCCTCTAGGTTCTGCAAATATTAAAGTGTAGATTATGGGTAATATCAATATCCATTGATCAATGCACTTGATATTTGATAACTTGGTCTAATAAAGTATGATGGACTGTCCCCGTAAGCCATAACACAGGAAAAAAAATCTGTCTACAAAATATTTTTATTAAGGATACATTTTATCGGTTTCTATTTGCCTTGAGTAAATGTAGTCATTTGCTGCTATACTACCAATGCATCAAAGAAATAAGTAAATGGTAATAAAATTGATAAAATGATTGGTTTCAATTTTCTAGCTTGATCATCATAAAGTCACTCCAATATCATTTTGGTCAATTGTTGTTTGCTTGAGGATTTCATTTAGTTTATATAATCCTTCAGTAGTTCTGATTTTCACATTGTACTTTCATGCGCAATTTTTGTGATTGAGAAATTGTTGTTTGTCCTATTGTATTAATAATTTTGAAATTTTTGTGGCTTATCGAACAACTGATAAAGTTGTTACCATTCTTTTGCTTGACCATTGTTTCTGTTCTATGATATATGTGATGGATGTTTCTTCTCCAACATGACAGTTTGTTACACTGTGTGTTACTTGTTACATAGGAAGGGCTTTGATTTACATGAATTGGCTATTAGCAGTAAGTATCGTCTAGGCTTGCTTCTATGCTTCTAAAGCCTTTCAGTTGTTATGTTTGACTATATTCTCTTATACTGCTATGTTTCCCTTTTTGTTACTGAACAAGTTGTAATCTAGTTCATGTTGCTTCATACCTAACTAGACTTCTCTGTGTTTTGTTTTTCTAGCCTTAGTTATGGTTATTTATGAACTCAAATGTTGCCGCAGTGAATTCTTCAGAGTCATCATTTTTGTATCTTGCCCCAGCATCTTCACCAGCTTCATCCCCAATTCCTGCTCATGACCTTTTTGTTACACCATTTAAAGAACATCACCACGCATACCAGCTCACTTTAATTCCAGGAATTGGTATTATAATTACTGGAGTGGCAATTTTGTTACTCCTTATCCTTATAATACTTATTCAAAGGAAAAATAGACAGTTAAAAGGTTCCAACAGTCCAGAACAAAGCACATTCTATGCCTCCTCTTCTCAACATGTCTGGAAGAACAAGAAAGGTACATTAATTTCATGTCCTACTGTGCATAATTTGGCAATCATATTATGTCACTATTGGAAATGCATCCACTTGACAAGGTCTGATCTTAACATATTGAGGAAGTAGATTACATTATCTGAGCATATCTTGTTTGCTTAAAAAGGGTTAAATGGCTATTATTATGAAATTGTAAATCAGTTCAAAATTCTGTCATTTTTTTCTTTGTTCCACTTATGATAATGATGTTCTTACCTTTAACTTCTAAATTTTCATGAATGCTGAGTGTGATAATTACTTTTGGTTTTTTGAGTTGAAAGAAATAGTTCTTAACTCAAATATTGCTGATTGTACATGTTGTTGAATCTTTTGTGACTTCAAATTCATTATGTATAATTTCCTTCAGATACATTTACTTTGGATGATCCACATGGGAAATTTCCTTCCTCATGTTTTCTCAGAAGAGGGAAAGTTTATAAATATGTCTTCGATTAGTGGGAAAATACCTATCAGTCATGTTTTGGTAGACAAGTATTGATAGGATTTGCCAACCAATCACTTATCGATCTGCAAATTTCAGCTTTTTCCTTCTCCTCCCTTTTCTGCTCAATTTGGGTGGTAAATTTTCAAAAATATAGTCATCCTCTACTTTTCCTTCCAAGTGAACATAGAAAGTATATTTTCTTCCACTTCTACTTTTCCATCCCTTTCCTCCTTTTTTTTTGTCTCAAAGTTATCAAACCCTCAAGGATAAGACAATCTTATGTGAACCTTTTACAGGCACGCCACCCATATTCTGTAGGTACAGTTACAAAGAAATAAAGAAGGCAACTGGAAATTTTAGTACAATTATAGGACAAGATGGATTTGGAATGCTGTACAAGGCACAATTTGATGATGGATTCCCTGCAGCTGTGAAACTGAATAATAATCTCTCAGAACTAAGTGAGCAAGAGTTTTCTCGAGAAATGGAATTCCTTGGCAGATTGCATCACCGTCATATTTTGACACTTAAAGGGATTTGTTATTCTAGGCAGGAGAGGTAATTGTATCATTGTGCAATAATAAAGTGACAACTGCTATGTAGGCATATTTACCTAAGTTTCTTTTTCTTTCAGGTTCATGGTTTATGAATTTATGGAAAATGGAAGCCTAAAACATCAACTTCATTGTAAGATCTATTATACCTCAATTTTGATTCTTACTTTAGTCTCATGTGTTTAATTTTTGGTAATTTCTTCTTTTTATCTGCAGCTTCATCTGGGAGAACTCAATTAGCATGGAAAACTAGAGTTCAAATTGCTGTCGATGTTGCCAATGCTCTGGTAAACTTGAGAATGGACTTGCTATTATAATTCAGTATCAAATGCATCAAAGTTGTTGTCTTTATCTTGGAATGCCTATGATAGTAAACATCATGTTATTCTAATTAAATTTAAAAAATCTTTGAACAGAGAAGTAATTATGCTATTCTCTAATTAATTTTAACATCTCATCCCAAATGGGTAAATCATTCTTGATACTGTTCATCCATCTTCAGTTTGTAAGCGATCAATTCATACATCAAGTGTTTAGCTGCAAGTCTACCATTTAGGTTCCATCTAGGTTCAGTTATCCTATAACTATTCAAGGATATTGCTTTGCTTATTGCTAGATCAATTTATCTTGTTCTTCTGCTGAACATCCCACTAAACCCATTTTTTTGTTTAACAAAGTAACTCCATTAGGTATTAAAAATGTGATGAGTTCACTGAAAATATATGATTCGTTTCATTCTCTGTCCAAAAAAATTGTTCATTTTATTCTAGCTTTTAACAAGTGGGTTCCAAGTGTTGATATTAGAAGTTCTATTTGTATCTTCGGCATCAAATGTTTCAGAATCATTAAAATAATCATTGCTGATATGTGACATGACAATGAGCAAGAAGATGTCTTCTGTACGTTATGAGTGTGGTTCTCACAATTTAACACATCCAAAATGAACGAAGGTCATTTTGAAGCAACTTAGGGCCTTGTGGAAGAGTTCAGCACTCTGCTTGCTTTTGGGAAAGAAACAAGGACTTGCATGGTTGACAACATGCTGCCAAGATATTATGGAACTGTTCTCGAATATGGCAAGACAACATTGCTATTCGTTTAGGATTCAGATAATATGTTTCCACCCATTCGTTATTATTTGCTATATCTTCTCACATGGTTATTTTAGTTGGGTCTTGGCAAGTGTAGTATCGAGTAACAACTGCACCAGACATCATAAATTGCAATATGAGTTCATCTATCTGGGTTTTTCATATGTGCCTATGATGTTTATATTATCTGACTTGGCGCTACCAATAAGGAAGATCAGTAGCTAAGTGGGTTGAATTTAAGATTGTAAGCTCCCAATCAAGCTAATTAGTGAGACATTGTTTATCAAGATAGTCTTTGTTCAAATGAGTACTACCTATCAAGGTTTAAAATATCGAGTCGTGTCGAGGTTCGGTCCCGAATCGGAACGAATACGGTTTCGGTATCGTATCGTACCATGTTGATATAATTTTGATATTTTTAAAATATAAAATATATTAACTAAAATAAAATTTTAATCTAAATATTAAAAAATAAAAAATAAAATATTTTTTAAAAACTAATAGGATAATTTTACGGTACTTTAATTAAACCTATTTAAATTATCCTCAACTATAGCTAAGAGTTGATTATTAAAACCTAAGTTAAGAAGAAAAAAAAGCCGACTGCCACGCGCAACCGGGGGTGCGCAGCTTGCGCGACACCTCCGAAGGCGTCGTCGGGCCCGAGTGATGCCTCTGGAGGCATCGCCAAGCCCGGGCGACGCCTCCAGATGGTATCCCGGCCGGAACGCCTGTGTCGATCCGTTGGCAAAATAAAAATTTTTGTTGGTATCGCGCGATAAGGCTCAGGATTTCAATCCTTGCTACCTACTCATCATTAACAAACAATTATTTGATCTTGGGTCAGCTGGAATACCCTTCAATGGTTCATGAGTATTTGTACACTTTTGTTGAACTTTTAATATGGCATACAATTATACCACTCCCAATCTTGAGTAGATCATGTGATTATTCTCTCTCAATAGAACAAATCTCACATGTATAATATAGAATAATTATATTTAGTAATAACTTTCTTAAGTTGTTTCTACATAATATTGACTCAAGTGAATATGAGATTGATATATTTCTTATTTTTGAGGTAAATAAGGCAACAATAACAAGCAAGCCTTATCCTACTAGGTGGAGTCGACTATATGGATAAATAAGGCAAATGAAAAAAAAAAGCCAAGTCTGACCATGCGAATGGGAAAAAAAAATCATAGAAATGAGGCTTCAAAATTTGGTTTGCAACTTGGGATCATCTGATCCATGCTGAGATGTATTGCATGTCAATATAGGTTGACATTGATAGCTTGACCAAAACCATATCAATACTAGAATTTCGGTTATTAGGATTTTTCCCAGTAGTTGTCCGACTGCATATCCAGTTATATCAAAGGACATTTTATCTCATTTATCATTTAAAACAAAGTCATCTTACATTTTCTTTATCCTTCTTTGCTCCAGTAGCTGGAACTAATTCTTCATGTTTCTAATAATTCCATTTATGGGTAGATCTAAGATTCATTATACTGACAATGCAGGAGTACCTTCATTTTTATTGTGATACCCCTATTTGTCATGGGGACCTAAGGCCAAGCAATGTCCTTTTGGATAAGAACTTCTTAGCAAAGGTTCTTATTGTGCTCAAATGTGAATTTATCAATGCTTGCATTTGTTCTAAGAATTTATAATTAGTGACCTTTATATAGGTTGCATATTTTGGTTTGGAACATTCTACAAGAAATGCTAAAAGATTCTTAGATCATAATGATAATGCCTTGGGAGCTTCAGGTTAGTTTCTTTTAAAAATGACACTTGTTCTAGTATTATACTGATTTTTTGTTAGCATTTCCTTGAGCTAGTATTTACAAATCCATAGGAAAAGTATTGTCATTTCATGGCATGGGCTTTTGTGGCATTTATACTCGGTGCCCATTGCCACATTGAGTAAAGCAAAGGCAAATTCCTATACAAATTTTACTTGCCTAATTTGATTAATATTGAAAACAATAGTTTGCTCTGCTATCCTGAAATTCCTCATGTCGGCTTGATAGGTATTTTAATCACTAGTTGAAACTGTGGGAAATTGTCATTTGATGTGTTTGGTCAGTTTATTCTGTATAAATAATTTATACTTAATGATTGTTATTGATTGGTGTTTCAAAATTTTAATACTTGGACACTTCATATATCCTCATTGTACCCATGTTGGATGCTGACACTCTAAGCTGACACCTGGCATTCTTTGATTACATTTAGAAGTTTTGAGAAATACCCGTGTCACACATTTGATCCACATCCATGTGGGATATACTCGAGTCCAAGTAATATAGTGGCAAAGTATACTGGGAATCTTTTTAAGGATCAACACATTGCAAGTACATACTTCAAGTTCAATATGTTTTCTCATCCAGAAAATAAGATTATGGAGTAAGCTAAATAAATGATGGATAAAAATTGCAATTTTCCTTTTTGACTTGTCAGATCTAGTTAGCTGATATAAACACAACAAATTAATTATGAAAATTGATTGTGAGAACATTTTGTTACTTGGTTTTGACCAATCTTTCATGAGCGAGGTTATAACTTGCTAATAGAAATTTCACTATATGACACCTTTAACTTAATTCATTGTTGAGTAGCTTAGCTCATTTTCAAAACATGAACTCATTGGTCAGCTAATCATGTTAAGTGATTTCTATATGCAACTCAGCATGCCATGTTCAGGTTAGATTGACTGGATGGCCCAAAAATGTTCACTTCCCCTAGTCCTTTTAACTTGTCATCTTGTGAACTGAATTTTAACTGAAAATTAAGGGTATCAGTTGTATCTTGTGTTTGAAGATCACTTTACCACCGCTTGTTGGGAATAACACTATCGATAAACCACCAAAGCATCAACCATAACAAACCAGATGCCTTGACCTACCACCTCAAATTGTCATCGTAGATCGATACCAGAGCTCTTAGAAGAGGAAGTTATGATGAAGTCATACATCTAAAATACTTTTCTCTTATAATATAAATAATGCACTAAAATCTGTCTGTTAATGAGAATAATCTCCTTCAACCCAAAAGATAACAAACAGAAACACATGAGAATAAATAGCGCAAATGTTTTATTGTGGTTCGACTTGAGCATACAACCACAGAGAAAATCCAAGCATGTATGAAATGGAACCCAAAAGATAACAAACAGAAACACACGAGAATAAATAGCACAAATGTTTTATTGTGGTTCGACATGAGCATACAACCACAGAGAAAATTCAAGCATGTATGAAATGGGAGATCACATTACAAATCAATCTCCTTATAATCTTTTCTGAACACTGAAGAAAGAAAATAAACAAACTCTCACCTTTCACACACTTAGGCCCCAAAGGCATTCTTCATGAAGAAAATTCTCTTCCCTCTAATCACTGATCTTCAATAATCATTGCCTGGGTACCAATGTCATCATAGCCCACTGCCCGATGCATGAATCCCTAGGTTAAATAAGTTCTAAGTATTGTTTTCACCTTGAATTAAAGAGGGATTGGAACTCAAACAGCTTGAAATTCAAAATTGGGGCATGATGCACTGCTGATTGGATGCATGTACCCCTCCATTGTATAAAAGGCCATGCTCTTTGTCTGCGTCTGGACTGCGGTAGCAGGCTATGCACAGGCCTAACTTGAGTTGAACCCAACATTAGTAGTCTATGTGAGCTTTAAGTCTAATCCAAGTAGTGATCGTAGTCTTACTGTAGTAGCTCTATGTATTTTCTACATGAGAATGTAAACAGATTCTCATGGAATAGGAATGCCATAGACCATGATAGTATAATCATCGAAGTGTAATTGATAGAAAGTGTAATAGCAAAATTCAATAAATAAGCATAAAGATCCATAGTCACATGGCTTTGATCTCATGGTGAATGGATGTTTAAGTTATTATTCAGCTAAGCAGATATTATGATTCCTTTTTGACTATAGTATCTTATACCACTGGAGAATTTTATGGATTGTTGTGTAGGGTATCTGGATCCAGAGTATATGGTTTCCCAGAAAATGACTAACAAGAGTGATGTATACAGCTTTGGGGTACTGCTGCTAGAGCTTGTGTCTGGAAAGCAGGCATTTGATAACAGTAATCTTGTCCAGTGGTTTCAAGATCTAGCCGACAATGGACTAACTGAATTGGCTGATCCAGCAATTGCAGATACTGTCAATCTGGAGCAGCTTCATGTGGTTCTACAGATAGCAAATATGTGTACTCAGAAGGAAAGCAGAGAACGGCCGTCAATCAAACAAGTTCTGAGGATGCTGTATGAGCAGTTGGATCCTTTATATATTGGCTTTGCAAAGGCTGTAGAAGATGAAGGATGTTATGGTGGTGGAAGATTATTCATTGAGAAGCAGCCGGTGAATGAGATCATTGCCTTCACCGGAGATGCCAGATGTCTTCAATCTTCATCAAGCACTTCGAGATCCTACTGCAGTCGAAGCATATTGCTCGAATGCAATTCACCGCAGTCCCCACATGGTATTTAGTCCATCTATGACTTTTTCAGCCACATGAATTTTGTTTGTTCCTCCATCTTTTGGCGTCCAAAGAATTACAAGTGATGGTTATGAATAGAGCATTTGGTCTGTTTTTTCTTTCAGTACTTGTGAATACCTTGATTATTTGCGTGTCCTTGAGTTTTTTTCTTCGACTGATTTGACAGCATTCTTCTAGTACATAATTCTCTTTGTTGCTTCTCTGATTTATTAGGAATGTCTTAGGTGTGTGTGATACATGTATTTTTACTCGGCAGTGGATTGAACCGTTGAGGGAAATACATCCGAATGCTTTGCCACTTGGGTTAACTTGTCCCAATTCGATTCATTCATCCTTGTTGCATGGGTGCTTTCAGGTATTAATTTCCTGTAAATTTCAAATGAAGATGTTCATTAAACTGTAACAAATTTTGATGTGGCTAAATTTTCTATACGTTTATTTGTGGAGTAACATCCACCATCACTCAGACTCATCTTTCTTCTTTCAAGTGTGGATTTTGTGTGCAATCTCGAGTCCAGTTGTGATTGCCTGCGACCACTGTCTATAACCAAAGACCAAGTTTTATCAATGTTCATTCTTCAGCAATTTCTTTTTTTAAAGTGGAATTCGTCATCCTGACGGTTTTACACAGTCGATCTCACAACTATTTGTAAGGAGGTAAATTGAAAAGTTGCAGTTGATCATAAGTTTCAACTTCGTCGAGATTCGATCTTTGTTCATTTCAGCAAATCTGTCTCATCTTGATCAACTTAATTTTGTCTTAAGAGTTTATCAATGTTCATTCTTAGACTTTGAGTTCTTGCAATTCAGTGCTTGTTTGTTTTCAGCATCAATCACAACCGTGACTTTTGTAGTTAGCATTAAGAATGGTATCATTCTCCTAAGACCAAGAATTTTGAGAGTAAAGATCCATCTTTTTGGCCGAAAGAAAAACCTTCTTCTTTCAGGTATCGGCCTGAATCATCATGGTGAATGACAGTCTATAATGGTATAAAAGAGTATTATAAGAGGGTATGACAAAGTAGATAATGACAATAATAAAGGTCCACGAGGAAATGAGCGAAAGCAACTTGGAGGCTTAAACCCTACAATCAAGGTGGTTTAGGGTTTTTATTCATGAATATTAACAAACTAAATTTATTGATATTTAAATTTGTTTGTTATATATATATATATTTTCATTATTAAATAAATATAAATATATTTTATCGAATTGAATCCTAAATTTGCTTACAAACATCCAACTCATCTACAACAACTCTAGTAGCCTAGCAAATTGCCAATTGGGTGGGGCAGTCTCAGCCCTTTCTCAGGCAGTGGGTAATATGACATGTGGTTATAGAGATTATCCATTTCACATATTGGGTTGAAATAGAAATAATAGATTAGTTAGGAAGCTTACTTTCTAAATTTTGAACGAATTGCTAAAAGAGAAAACACTTTCATAATGCTTAAGTATGAAGTTCACAAATGCTAGAGAATGAAAGAGTTGAGACTTCCAATTCTGGTTTATAGGCATTGAATTTAGTGGAAGAAAATAGGGTAGTCTCATGTATGAAATTCTCATCAATGTAATATTTCAAAGAAGGGGTCAATTATATGTAATTTTATCCTACTTTAAAAGAGACTATTTTTAAAATTTGAAGTGATGCGGTAGTAATTTTTCTATTACGGCAAGGCTCCCCTTCAATTTAGTAGAAGAAAAGAAAAAAATTATACTTAAATTCTCTTGTTCATTAGATTAGATGTGCAATAATTTATTTATGTAAACTCTTTTTTAAAGAAAAATAAATTATATGTTTTTTTGTTTGAATATGTTTGTTTTTGTTTTTGTTTTTTTTTGTTTAGCTTATGAAGGAAAAAATGTCTTCATCTTCTCCAAGTCTATCTATAAATCTAGGCAAGTCATGTGAGTCTAATGAAATCCAATACATTTTGGACTCAGGGGCATAGAGTATGGACGAGGTTTAAGAATTAGAGGCATGAAAGCTCGAGAAATTATGAAAGTGATTTGTAATCTTGAGCTATTGCTTTGGGCAAATATCATTTCATTTAACTAGATAGAGCTAGGTATTCTTCAAGCAAGTGTTGTTTTGAAGTTGTAGCTTGTGACTTACCTCTGTCTTGGGACATCATATAAACTTATGGGTGTGAAAGTCAAGCGAAGAAGGGATCATCAACTAAATTCAATTGATTAAATAATAATTCAATCATATGGGGCAATTCAAGGTCAACTGAATGCAAGGATTTGATCAATAAAAGCATTTTGTTCAAGCAATAGATGCATAGATATATGACTTTTAATCAATTGGAGGCTTTAGCAATCGAGTGGAATAGAAATCTAATCGATTGTTAATATAGTTGTTGGCAACTCAATGGGAGTTATTCTAGTCAATAGTGAGCTAGTCTAGTTGACTAAAGGTAAACAAAATGTGTTTGTTGGAGCTTTTATTTTATAAACACATGGGGAGTTTAAAGCCAACAAATTTGCTCAAAAACATCTTTAATTCGCTTGTGAACAAATGTTCAAGATGCTTAAACTCTTTAAGGGCTTTTATTCAAAGTTGAAGGCTTTAACTCAAGTCCTTGGTAATCCCTAGTCATTTAAGTTTTATGTTTCATTATCCATTTGGTTGATGCATTAGATGAGCAATAGGTGGTGGATTAGAAGCAAGGAGCTATGAGTCATACTAAATTGTTGTGGTTGCATTGTATTGTTAGAATACTGCTATGCATTAATGTGTATGAATTATGTATATATTTTTTATCTTATTTAACATGCATTTATTGCATGAACATATTTTATGTTAATTTCTAGCATTTGTATTCATTTGACTATTTTATTTCATATGACTACGATTTGCGCTTTTTATTGATAGGAAGTGGAGAATTTAGAATTGAAATAAATTTGGAGATGAAAAACCCAAGAAATTCATATTTCAATATAATCCACGGTCAAACCGTGCTACATTCCACGGTCGTAGACCACTCAAGAGGCAGAATTGACATCAAAGCATCGATTGAGATTTCCAGTAAGAAACATGGCAGCTCATGGTGCTAACTGTGTTCCATTTGGATTGTCGACGAAGAGCCCTCCATCACCAAACACGATCCGATCGTATCCCCTAACACGGTCGTGTTAGGCTACACGACTAGGCCATGTCTCCCAACACGGTCGTGGAGCATGTGGCGATGCCTCCTCTATTTTTAAAAAATCCTATTAGCCACCTTCACCTTTTAGGAAATTATATTAGGGGTTTCCTACTTTATAAAAAACTCTGTCAAAATTTTAAAACTATAAATAGAAATAAGGGGTGATAGTTAGAGCATCTAGTGATCGACATTATCAAGGGAATCTCTCGATCCTGTGACAAGGGATCAAGGAGGAGGCCGCATCGAAGACTTCAGAGGAACTACGACGTTAACGATCGGGTATTTCTAACCTTATGAAGTAAGTTTCTTTATCATAGGATTAAGAAGTACTTCGATGTTGAATTGACAATTGTGATTTCTATCTTTTATCTATGACATATTAGATTCTTAATTCAATATAGTATGCTTCATGTATTTGCGTATTATTTGCATGATTAAAATTAATTAAGATAATATTTCCTCTAGAAATGATCGAGGGTGAACCCTTAATCTTGTATCTAGCATTTAAACATACATTGTAATTGATAGAGATTAGGAGGACTTAACAGTGAACTTTAATCTTGAATTTATATATTGAACTTGAGGATTTGTCTGCGAATGTAGTTCACACTCTCTCGAGACTTACATGGGATGTCATAGAGCGTAAAGAGTTTGTCTCAATTCGGCCTCACGAAGTAAGGGATAGTGGTCCAAGGGATAGTGAAGCATCGTGACAGGAGCTTCTTTGAAAAAGCGATTGCCCTAGTACAATTACCATGAAAATAAAAGTTACGTTTGGGTAGACACATCAGTGATTTTCTTTCTTTTTTTCTTCCCATTGACACATTAATTATCTTAGGACAACCCCTTCAAGCAAATCTAGCATTGAGGTAAGAAAAAAAATCACAACCAAATTATCAACAATTCATCATGGTGAAATCAAAACCCTAGGATTGTCTCAAAATTCAATTTTTCATCATCTTTATTCAATTTTCTTAATTTTATTTAGTTCCTTTTCACAACAAATTCTCTCATTTGATTCGTCTAGATAATCTATTTTGCACATAGACTAGTACTCAACACCACGATC
>JBBMKF010000046.1:5220299-5231467 GCA_037834155.1 Curcuma caesia | reverse complement strand
AGATTGATTGATTCATCTTCACTCCTATATTGTGTACCCTCTTGTCAGTTGCTCATTCTTTCATGTTGGCAATTCAATGTCCCTTCCACGTCTTCTAATTGCTATAGACTTATATTTGGTAATCATCATGACACTAGGCATGGCTTGGCACACTTTAAACCAAATAGATATTGTTTTGGCCAAGGCAGAAACCCCAATAAAAAATATATTTTGAACCTTACTTGTGATTCAACCTTTCTCCCATTGCATTTGTTGTTATGGATATCCCAGCAGTATATAGACCTAATTTTGGTGTAGGGTTTTAGGATTTTAGGGTTTGGTTTATAAATTTATTCTTCCCATGATAGGTAAATGTAGATTTATTGATGTTCACTAAAATGAACTTTGTTATCCTTAACTGACTTATAGTGATTGAATATGCTATTGCTAGCAAGCTCAAGTTTTTTCCTTGGCATCTCTTCTGTGGGTAGTAATTTGACACGTAAAAATTAATATTTGTAATTTTATTTTTTTGCCTTATACAATGTTGAGTGCCTTGCCTTTGGTTAGTGCAGTCAAATAGGTCAACTCATGGCAGGATGGGTCAACCCATCAAAAACCATCATATGTCGGGGCGGGATGAGCTGGTTCGTCATCTTGGCGGACTAGGAAATTTCCAACTTAACTCAAGACGGGTTGCGGGATAGATGAGTTAAATTCATGAAATTTTTACGTTTGGGTTGCGGATTAGGTGGGTTAAGTCCATGAATCCATCAAAAAATAAAAATGTATATATATAAAATATTGAAAAATTTAAGTTTGTGTGTGAATTGGGTGGGTTAAGCCCACGAACCCATTAAAACTTTCACTTTTATTTAAAATTTTAGAAGATTTTTTTTAACTCACGGGCCAATCCAAGCCCACTGAGGGTTGTGGACTTAGGCGGGTCAGCTCATATAGATCCATCTTAAAATGAGTTGATAAATATCAATCCAATCCATTTAAATTATTTGGTGGGGCAGACTAATCCAACGGGCCTAATATGAATTGATGACTCTACCATTGGTAATATAAATTATTATCAAGGTCGTGCCAATATATAGTTCCTTCTGCTTTTCTACATATTCTTTTAGATTTGGGCTTCTTGTCTCCTTGCACTTTGCCTAGGTAGTATAGGCGAGGTCAATTATTTTTAGAAGTTATTAATTCATTTGATGTTAGAAAGTAATACTAGTTTTCCCCATTAGCACATCTGACATTCCTTGTTGATTTTGACCCTCCCACCCTATGTGCATTTTGCCTCCTCTTTTCACTCGATGTTGTTCATAGGTTTAGCATCTAATCTCAACACCTTTTTCATTTATTTTTTTTTGCAGATTTTGTGATTGATTTTATTGGTTTCAATATGAAATGTGAAATGCTTCATTGTTATATTTAGTATTTGTCAATTATAACTTTTTTGTAATTATATACTTGTTTTGATTCATGAGCTACTGTTGCTACACATAATATAATATTAGTTATTCTTAATTCAACATATTTCTCTTTTCTGTTTAATTCTAATGCTGACCGTCTAGACATTAGGTAGTGGGCTAATTGCCTGCCCTTTGGTTAATACCTGTTAACTTATTATGTCATAATTGTATAGCATTTCATTTTTCCTAATTTCTTCTGATCAACCTTTTAAGCCGGCGCTGTTAAGTTTAAACATGCAATTAGTTACTCTGGTCCATGTTCTTGTATGAGAGATCTTTATTGTTGAGAATATTAATTTATCTTCTTGGAGCAAGTGAAGTTTCTTTAGCGAATAAGGCCTGACCGATTCTGGGAAGGCAACAACCAACAATGTTCCTAGTAATATAAAATATAAGCGCTCATTCTTAATGATAAGATATGCATACGTAAATATCATGTTGGGAAGTTTGGCCTTGGCCCGTCATCAAGCTAATACTTGTCATATCTAATTTGTAACATTGTTTTTTTTTCTTTCTTTAGTATATACTGCCGCATATCTTGGGTTGGTCTCAGTCGGCGAGATCACAGCTGCCGGAAACTGCATCAAATCTACACAAGCAGGGGGTTGGGATGCGGCCAGATCCTGCTTTGGAGTGGGAATTGTAACTCGAAGATATGGTTTCTTATTCAAGCGGAAAGAATGTTCTGTATGTTTGAAGTTGTTGGACACTTGATATGGTCCGCAAGAATTTTTATTCTGCAAGGATTTGTCGAGTCACTCTTTAAATAGGACCATGACATTATCAAATGGTTTTTATCTGTAGTAGCTTTGAATTGCTGGGGTATTGGTGGTTGTGCCATCGAATACTTTTGGGTTGTAGGATCTATTTCTGTATGAATTTCATCGAGTAACTCGTAGCTTGGATGGAGAATAAACTCTGCCTGGAAATGCTTGAAGATTCAAATTCATTCATGCAGGTACATGTGCTACAACAGAATCAAGGTGTTTTGAATTCGTTACCTTCTCGATATTTGTTTAGGTGAATTCAACCACGAAGCCATTATGTCAGAATGGTAAAAATCCTGCTCAATTCGATCAAATTATATACGATAAAAATGAATGTATGTTTTTGTTAAATCTCCATTGGACTTGTGGATTGAAATTGAAAAGTCAAAATTACTTTAATACACAAATTGTATTATCTAAAAGAATAGATCACTCAAATGATACTACATCCTACACTAACAACGCTCCGTCCCCATCGAAAATATGACAATTGACACACGAACGTGTATCATTCTCACTCTGCCATTAATTTTTCTTTTTGATAATTCAGATCTTGAAGTAGCAACTGAGATAGAAGCTTCTGTTTTGTCTGTCTCTACGCCCAGGCATTTGACTCCATGCTCTGCATTGTTCGATGTTTGATCCTCGACTGGACTGACTTGATGGATATAAATTAGATGAGTTGGAAGTCACTACTCGCCTAAAACTTAGGATTTATTGGCAGTAAATAGCCACATTTTTTCAGTAGCAGCGAAAACAAAAGAATTCAATAGAGCAAGCAAAATGATACATAAGATAAAAGATAGGGTACATGTCCATACCGAATACTGATTGCAGTCAAAATGACATCGAAAACATTAGATAGACAGTACAGTGGGCGCCAACCGCCCACTCAAAATGTCCACAGCTACAAACCATATCTTTCTAATGTACTAAAAGTTCTAGCAACAATCGGTATAATTTCATCAGTGATGAGCATATTGAGCAGAATCATACTGACCACCATATCCAGGTTGAGGGGAGACACTCTTAGCATTCGCATAGCCTGGTGCGGTATTTGGATTGGCCGCATATCCAGCCTGAGGAGCCATCGTCTGATCATAATAACCAGATGGATTTGATGGCTGCTGAGCATAACCAGGCTGACTACCGGCGGCAGGAGCACTAGCATAACCCGATGCTGGAATGTTATTACCATAGGCTGCTTGAGCAGGGCCGCCGTGATATCCATAATTTGTATTGCCTGAGGAAGGGTCAGCATAGCCTTGTTGGGGTGTGGGGTACTGCCCATAAGCAGAAGGCTGGGAAGTTGGCTGAGAGTATGCAGACGCTTGCTGTCCAGCTTGTCCATAGCCAGGAGTAGCAGCTTGTCCCCCGTGCTGAGTATAAACTGCTGGAGGTTGCGCGTATCCATCAGTAGTGCCAGACGCAGGCCCATAAGTCTGATTATAGGCAGGTGCCGGTTGAGAAGCTGCATTGGAACCGTAAGGATATTGCTGAGCACCAGATCCATAAGATGGCGGTCCATAACCCTGATATGCTGGATCTCCCGGTTGATTTGCTCGTAGTGGCGCACCATAAGATGGTGGTCCCTCTTGATGTGGAACACCATAAGGTCCCTCTTGAGGTGCACCATAAGCTGCCTTGTTATACGGAGGTTGCTGACTGAAGCCAGTATGTGTAGTTCCTTGGCCGTAGGCATTTGGTTGTTGGCCCACTGACTGCTGGCCATAGAACTGCTGATTTGGTGCTTGACTATCGTATCTGGGGTCATTGTAACTCTGATTATAGTTTTGTTGCATGGGAGCAGGCTGTCCATAGGGAGCGGAATGTCCATAATTTGGAGGTTGTGATTGCCCATAGTTCATAGGAGCCGAAGATGGACCAGACATGGGATTGGCCATTGAAGATTGAGCTCCAGATGGCGGACCACCGTTCCCATAATAGTCATACACACCAGTTGGAGCATTATGGGCAGGCGCAGATGATCTCTGATCCCAACCAGCATTGCCAAATCCACCTCGTGGAGCAGACTGCTGCGAGTAGCCACCATAAGGTTGAGGATAATGTGCTGATTGAGGTGGATATGAACCTCGTTGCTGGTAATCATAACCTCCACGCTGTGCTGGGGAAGTTGCTCGAGCTGTCCAGTGGGGCTGTAAGTTTGACCCGCGAGCCCGGTAGTTTTGTTGGCTGTGACCAGAGAGATGTGATGCCCTAGGTGTCTGTTGAGATTAAACACCAGTTAAAATTAAAAAAAAATTGATAGGCCTTATTTGCAATACACTATATTTGTCAACGTTGTCAAAGGAACATATTATGGAAGTACCAAAACATAAGCACTAAGAAGGTAAGCCTATAAAGTACAGTAAAGATAATAATTTGAATCAATATTAAGCAATCAACATAATATAAGAGATCTGTTAAGAGAATGTAGTAAGGTGCAGGCATACCGAACAAAGTATTTTTTTTTTTTAACAATTGTAAAGAACTGAAAATTCATGACAAAGACAACTTAAGCTACACAGCTTAGCTGACAAATGAACATCCTTCAATAACAAATAAATATTGGCAAGCATATTTGAGATGGAAGAGTTCAATAGCTTTCAAAATAGGCATAAAATCAATAACATAGAAGCAATTCAGATGGCACAACATATTCAACCAGCACATTCTGAAATATCTTATGGTACAACATACTTCTAAGTTAGAACACATGCACTTGAGTACTCATAAGATGCCATGTTCAAATTAAAGTATAAATGATGAATTTACAAGTGAGAAGCAAACATAACTCCTATTAGATATCAATAGATCCAGTTAAAGCCCAACCTGTTTCATTTTTAAAGATATTGAGACATGATTCACAGTGTAAGTATATATGCACTCATGAATATTGCTGCAGGCTACAAATTAATTTTGACTTGCTGTTAGAAGGATGGCAATAGTTCATAATGTCCAACGCAACAAGGATCCTTGATACATCGAGTATACAACAAGGTTGCCACTTTCTTATTCCAGTACCCTGTTAAAAATGGTTATCTAATTTCTGATGTAGAATACAGGAAAGACAACCACATCAATGAAACTGTATAATGAGCATAAGCCAGCCAGTAAGCTGAGGCAATACCTTAAACCTCTAAGGTCCAAGTCACAATCAGGTGGAGAAAATACAGCTCCGAAAGAACTGCTAAAGAACGATTCAATGAAACAAGTTAAACAATATCATGTGTAATTTGAAGATTTCTGTTGGCATTCATTCTAGACTAGTAAAATTTCAAGTGCCACGTGGGTATGAGTCCTAGGTTTTATCAGCTAACCATCAATAGAATTGACTGGCTCAACTAAATGTGAAAATAACTTAATTTTCTTACACAAGATGAATTTTGTAATGATCATAACCTTGAATATTTAGGGAAATGGAAAAAAAATTATATTCGTTTAATCTCAATTCAGGAGGAAGAACTGGTTATAAGTACAGTCAATCCTTTCTATCTCTACATTTGTTCGAATACAGTGTTTAGCTAATTTCATGCATTTTTATTCAACAATAGCATTAACAAATCTCACTTTCAAAGATGAAATCCTATGCTGGGATTTTCAAGCAGAAATTTCGAAAACAAAGACCCATGGTATGTTTCAATTTAGAGACATATCTGGAGGAAAATACTCAAGAAAAATTGCTATCTGAAGGACCACATTTTCATATTTAGCTTACAGATATAATTCGCACGAGTTTCATTAGGTCTACATTTGGATATAGAAACGAAAGTCAAGCAAAAATAGCATCTTACAATCAAGTTTCCCATGAATTATGTCAATACTAGCGTGAACAATAATGATCTTTAAGAAATCAAAGGTTTGACTATGGTGAAAAATATGGTTTAATGTGATCAAAGAGAACAAGATATTGGAATTTTTTGTAGTGATAAATTCATACATTAATATTCATCATATGTACCATGCCATCATAAGGAGTAATGATTTTAGAATAATTTTATATTTTTCAAGGCATGTTGGATCATCCATATTCCATGGTACTAAATAACACTGACATGATGATGCTTCTGCAATATGAATTTGATCTCAAGTCCAGCAGTCTTACCAACTATGAAAATTCTTTGATGGCAACAAGGACAATCTATACCTCTTCAGTGGGCGAGACTGAGGAAGGAGTTTTTTGCTACACCAAGAAAGCACTGCAGACCTCAATTGAAAGGCATACTGAAATCTGCATTATGAAAGCCAACCAATTCCAAATTTGCATCTTCAACACAATTAAACCGCTGAAATCGGCAGCAAGCAGGCTTTACATTGATCATGTCAAGTGTTGTCAGACTTCTTCGACAAAAACTCTCATTCTCAAAATGATCAATTAGAGTATCGGTTCCAGTCACCAAAAAAGGGTAGTTGTTCTAAACAGGCAGAGATGTTTACATGGAATATAATAGCACTTTCTAAATTATCAAAGGTAACTAGGAGGTAATAATATTCTTCGGACACCATACAAAGGTTCTGCATAAATCCCAGACCTAAAACTAAGGATAAACGAAGTTCCTAAAAATAGTCCATGACAAGGAAGAAAATTCAATTTTACTTCAGCAGATTTGTATAGAATTCCATGGGCTCAATTCTGTTACTAGCATGGACATTTTATCTACAGGACAACACTTAATTAGTATAAACCTAAAGAGAGACTAAAGAATGAAGATAATGTTCCGAAATCTGAGCAACAGCCATAAACCATCTGAACAAAAATGATCCAAGACTATAAAAACCAAGGCATCAAGTTGGATATTAATAATTTAATTAATAAGTTGCACACTTAAATATGGCAAAGCATAAAACTCATTCATACCAACCATAATTATGAATAGATGTAGTGTAGCTAAAATAAGTGTTCAGAAGAAATTGACTCAATACACCCAGAGTTATCGCAATCACATGTATAGCTGAATCCTTAAAAGAATACTGACATGCCAAAATTGCAAAAAGTTCCTTGTATCATCATTAGCTAAAAAAAGTGATTAGACAGTACATAAACAAACCTAAATAAACACTAGTATAGTACAATCATTAACCTATACAAGACTCAGCTTCTAGCCATGGTTATACAGTGGCTCCCTTGAACAAATGTGCATAGCTTATAAATACATCCAACATGACAATTTCCCCTTAAAAGTTAACAAGATATGCATGCAACCCTAAGCTATAATAATAATAACTAGTGATTGGATTAACAATTAACCCAAACGAGAACATGTGAAGTGGCACACTTAGGCATTGTTTTTTTAACAATTTCTAGTACATATAAACACAGATAGAGTCCAGTGAGGCCCATGGAAGAAATCTAAGAATAGAATACACAACAAATGAAAGAGAGGTGGGAGTGGTTCAAGTCTTTATATGTTGTATCCATCTACAAGAAATTTGAAGTAATCTTGTATCTCATAATTATGACATAAGAATCTAAGTTGAGGGCATGATTTCATACAATCTAAAACTTTAAAGCCACCAAATTTTCACACATTTACAAAAATCTAATAAATCAAAACTTCAGCTTGGATTACCAGTAATATATGGTTTCCAGATATAGGTAATCAAAGACGAAACATCATAGAACTGGTGCAATCCACAATCACAAGACAGACTTTTGACTTTATCACTAGCAGCTTGTCTTTCTCAATTCTTTTTTTTATTGTAAAATTGTCATCATTAGATTCCAATTCCTTCAGAGAAAACTTAGCAGGATCAATACATACCCTAAAGCACTCAGAAAGCAACTCTGCTTCAATGAAGTTTTCCATCAACCTCATTAAAAAAAATGAAAACTTTAGAATATCTTCCAGTAAATTTGAATATTCTTCCCAAAATTAAAAAGTATGAATGCCACAAGAAAAAATATAACTTCTAACACAGTAAAGGAAGAAATCTTGCTAAGGCCTCAGGCACTCGACATTTACTATATTTGAGGTCAAGTGCAAATATAATATTGGAACAAAGGAAATATAGATGAAAGGAATAACACCATCACCAATCTGACTTGGAGAATGAAGCCAATAAAATACTGGTAGCAATACAATTGACTTATATGTAGGCTAATTTATCACAAAAAAAGGATATAGTGCTGCAGAACCGACCTGATTCATTACGTCCTTGATCATTTCTTTAGCAGATTCAATTTGTCTTTTATCTCCAGTTATTCGAACAATTCTTTCCTTTGAAGGATCACCCTCAGGAAGATGTTGTGGTATCAACTAACATTTGAGTAGAAACAAAAGAACAAGTACTTATCAGTATATCAACAAAAGAAAAAAAAATACTATAAAGATCAAGAGAATTTTTGTCTAAATGATCTTTACCTGTATACGAGCACCAGATCTGGTCTGTAAATTTTTAATAGTCTCTCCACCCTTGCCTATGATTAACCCAACCTGTAAAGTAACAGAACAAACTAATCAAGAAATCGTAACAATAAAATAAGTGACTACGCATAACATATACCTTCTCATTCGCTACTTTAATTTCAAATTGTTCTCCACCAGATTGTAAAGTTCCAAAACCTCTAGCCACCAGGGATGGTGAACCACCAGCATCAGCCTAAGAAGAAAAAGGTATAGAAAAAATTAGCATGCAACTCAAAACAGTCACAATTGAAATTAAAATTGTCATGACGATAAAGATGCAAACAAAAAATAAACCTCAGCAATAACATCCTTTATGAGTTTTTCTGCCTTGTTAATGCTTTCAAAGGCCCCTATTAATTCCACGGAACGAGTAGTAGAATTTGGATCAGCTTCAGCATCTCTTGTTATCTGAATTTTAGCTCCTGAGTTGAACTGAAGGTACCTTATTGTCTCACCAGCTTTCCCAATAAGGACTCCAACCTGTACATGACGCCTCATCAACTTAGAAACTGCGACTAGAAAGTATACAAACCTCAAATTGGGAAATGGGCAGAACTCATTTATTTTCCATGCCAAAAACTGCAATTTAATGAACTCATATTATGTGATATATTAACTTGGAGGGAATGAAAAGGAACTCATTGCCTTTCCAACCACTACAGATGGAAAAATATAAATATGACTGTCACGTACTATATTAGCTTATTAGCTAAACCTCAATAAGGAAAACAAAAGCAAAGGAGACTTATGTCACACCACATCACATTCCCATCAATATATGCACATTAGATTTCTAACATGATGTGCACATCCCAGAAACATAGAGTCCCTTGTTACTACATGTAATAAACCAGAATCAGAAGAACTTTCCACTAGGTCTTCCATAAAAGCAATTAGCTTAAAAGGAATATGGTTGTGTGAAGAAAATATTCAAAAGTTCATTTTAAATACTAAAAAATTAAGCCCATTCACCTCCTAGGATCATTATTGAAGCACAGAAAGCAGATCGAGAAGCCACAAGGTAGTTTCAAATGGAACAGCAAGTTACATTTTTTTGGTGATAGCCCCTTAGAATTGCATGGCTACTGTTAAAAATGCAAAGAAAAATGCCATCCTTCGTGCAATTCATTTTGAACATATTTTTGGTCAAATTAATTCGCAGGAAATAGAACAAGCAACATGACATGGTTATGCATATCAACCATCCACACCATATAAAATACTAGTATAAGGGAATATGATGAGGGGGAAAAATGCAAACAAGGCCACACACCTGATCTCATATTGGATGAACATCCATTAAATGGATGCAGTACAAGAGAAAATGATCTTAGAGCATAGAAAAGATGCAGTTAAGAATATTGACATAGCACACAACAAGCATTTGCATAAAATAATCCAGCAACATTAAAAATAATGAAATAAATTACTTTAGTAGGAACAGATCTTATGGCTAGAAGAAAATTTTAAAATTACAATTATAAAAAGATAATAGGCGTGAAATACCTTGTTGTTAGGAATTTCAATTTTACGAGATACAACTTCTGCATCTACTGGAGGTGACGTGAAGCTCTCAGGATCTTTTTCAGAAGGAATATTGCCATTTTCATCCGTTTGTGTTTCTGATTCTTTTCTCTCTTTGTCAGTCTCAACAGGCACTGGTACACTAACATGTATTACTGATTTGCATTATTTATTTATTTCAAGACAAGACAAGCTAAAAGCATCCAAAAACAACTCATTCTCCCATTGAAGAAGAATGGAACAAGACTAAAACGATTTATAACTAACTTATATACAAAAGTGACACCAACAAGAAGGGGACTAACCGACAACGGGCCAAAGAGATTTATGGAGCCTTTACGAGAAAATGAAACATATAGCCACATAATATCATGAACAATCAGAAAAAAAAATGCAAAAGAGGAAAAAAGAATTAATACCCAAGCCATCGGTTCCAGCAAGTTGTTGTTCAACCTGGTCATCAGTTTTCACTTCAACAACCTCAGACACCTCTAGCTTTTGGTCAGCGTTTTCTGCATGTTCCTCTTTTACCTCATCTGCTCATCAACGAGCGTACCAGTGAGACACATCGCAAAGAAAAGGAACCATTAACCAAAACTGAAAAAAAAAGCATAGAAAAAACAGACGGTTACCAGAATCTTCTACCGAGACATCCTCAGCGACCTCCCCGTTGCCGGATCTGGGCTCGACGTCGGCTAGGGCGGGAGTCTCAGTTGAGATCTCCTGTTTCTTGGCCGGCGCGTCTTCAGCGTCTTCAGAGGGCTCCAGATCGTCATGCTTTCGCTTGTGGTTTCCGGCGGCAGCTACGATATCGTCCGCCGCGGCCTCAGATTCATCGACTTGCTTTTCTTCGGCTTCCCCCGAGGTCTTAATTTCTTCTTCTACTTCTCCGGCGGCCTCCATCTCCACTCCGGAATCCGCCATGAGGGGAGAACGAATACGGTTAGGGTTTGGGTGGAAGGGGGAAGTACGCGGAGGAGAAGCAAAGATAGGGTTTTGGAACGGATCGAGAAAGC
>JBBMKF010000046.1:5192855-5211316 GCA_037834155.1 Curcuma caesia | reverse complement strand
CAACCAACTTTATCCCGCTAGGTGAGGTCGGCTATATGGATCCTCCTACGCCATCAAGCTTTATTCTCTACTATATCACGATTTATACTTAAATAAATTTTATCTTATTTTATTGTTACTATTGAAGCTTTTTTGATTATTCTCGTTTAATGTGTGTATTTGTCATAGGTTCACATCGCCAAATTGAAGTAGTCATTTATTATCTAAGTACATGTTCATACCATTTTAAACATGTCTCTCAGAGTTTTGTCTCAATAGACGTAATCTCGATATTTTCATTTCGTATCCTATCCATCCTTGTATGTCCGTACATCCACTTTAACATTCTCATCTCCGCTACTCATCGTCTTGTATACTTGAATCATTCCCCAACGTTTAATAGCATATAACATAGTCAGTCTAACTGCTATTTTGTAAAATTTTTCTTGTTTTAAAGAGATTTTTTGATCACAAAGAACACCTGATACTCTCCTTTATTTCAACAACCATGTATTCTATGTAAGACATTGCTTAACCCCTCTATCCTTTTGCAAAAACGATTTCAAATACTTAAAGCTCTCAGTTCCAGTTAACTCATCATCTCTTATCTTAACAATTGTCTTATTACGTCTATGTAAGGCATCTCTTGACCCCTCTATCATTTTGCAAAAATGATTCTAAATACTTAAAGCTCTTAGTTACAGGTAATTCGTCATCTCTTATCTTAACAATTGTCTTATTACGTCTAATATCACTAAATTTAAATTTTATATATTTGTCTTTACTCTATTAAGCCTAAAATCTTTCACTTTAGTGATTTCTGTCAAGATTCAAGTTTAGCATTTACTTCGTCCCATGCATTATTTACTAAAATAATATAATCTGCAAACAACATGCATCATAGTAATGTATTTTGCATGTGTTCGATGAGTTCATTCACGATTTATGTAAAAAGATAGGGACTTAAAGCTGATCTTTCTGTAATCCTATTTTATAGGAAAAATTTTGATTAATTCACTTGGAGTCTTCACTCTTGTCATTACATCCTTATACATATCCTTAACTATTTCAATATACGTTACACTAACACTTTTCATTTCTAAAATTCTTCATATAATTTTCTTTGAGACTTTATCATAATTTTTTTCTAGGTCGACAAATATAAGTCTTGATTCTTTTCTTGATGCTTTTCAATTAGTTATCTGAGAAGATGTATGACTTCTATTGTCAACTTTCCATCCATGAATCTAAATTAATTTTCGATCACCATAATTTCCTTCCTTAGCCTTTTTTCTATTATTCTTTTCTGAAATTTTATGGTATGATTCATTAACTTAATACTCTTATAATTCACACAATTTTGTACGCCTTCTTTGTTTTTATACAAAGGGACTAGAGTACTAACCCTCCACCGACCGGACATCTTTTTCATTTTCAATATCAGGTTAAATAACTTCATAAGTCATACAATACTTTGCTTCTCTAGGTACTTCCATATGTCTATCAGAATATCATCTGGTCCAATCACTTTTTCATTTTGCATCCTATTTAAAGTTTATTTTACTTCTGAAGTTTGAATTCTACAATAAAAATTTAAATTTTTATACTTCTCTAACCTATTTAAATTACCTAATTAAGTTTATCACCTAAACTTTCATTAAAAAGTACCTCTTCTATTGCTCTTTTATTTCCTCATTATTCATTAGTACTCTATTGCATTTATCTTTAATACATCTTATTTGAGTAAGATCTTTTGTCTCCTCTCTCTCTTTAGTTATTCTATAGATATTTTTCCCCCCTTTCTTTTGTATCCCGCTGTCGATATAAAGCGTTCAAAAGTTTCATTCTTGGACAACTAATTGAAAAAAAAACTATCTATAACAATAGTTCCATAACTATTGATCTACCGAAAGATAGAAAAGAAAAACTAACAATCTATGTATATATAAGTCAAACAAAACAATCCAATCTAACATCAAACAAATGCAAATTACAACTTTCAAGTAAAATAAGCTATCTGTATTTGTAACCTTATAGATAGTTTGACCTTAAGGCTATTTCGAACTTGTAAATCCTATTTACAGTCATATTTTTATTAGTTAAATGAATAACTGTTTGCATTTTTCACATTTGGCTCATTTGGAGATCAAGGTAGTCTGTTATCTATAATTATCTTTTATGAAATTTCAGATATGCATACTTATGTTCATGAAAGAATCTTTCTATTTGTTTTTGGAACTATTTGTACTTGTCATCTTTAGTTAACTATTCATTTGGTTATACTCCATAGAAGCAGTTGACTTGATTGTTTTTATCGACTCGTTTCTTCTTTACTATGCCGTCCTTCACTTCGGTATGGTTGTCACATTTGATACCGAGTTTTCTACTCTTTTTTTTCTTCAGATTTTTATTGTATACTTTCACACTTTCTGCTTCTATTTTGGTGTTTTTCTCATTTGCTAGATATCATATTATTATTATAATCTAGAAGTTAAAAGAGCAACAAGAGTAACTTCTTTGATTTGTTAACTATGTTATTTAACTACTTTTGTGTCTTTTGCTTGCATTGCATGTTCTTCTCAAATTTGTATATTCTTCTGCTGAATGGGTTCTTTTTGTTAGAAGACAGCTATATGTTGTGTGAATTTTTATTAACCCCCTGAATCCTAGTTCTTTGCCACCTAAGAGTCAACCTATTTCCTGTACAATCCTAATTCTTCATATGTAAGGTCGCTTCATATAGAACATGTTCATTTACTGTGGCTAAGAAATAATAAACCTTTTGGAATTTATTAACCTTTGTTGGAGTCTGTTTTGGTTAGTGAAGTTTTTTTGTTTAAGATTTAAAAATATCTCATTTGTATTATCCAAAAAGGTACATTTTATGCTTGAGCCTGTTATGTTCTCGTCTCTTTGGTGATTTATTTAGATCAGTATTGGTGTGGATTTCTTCAGTTTCTCATCTGTCTTTGTTTATTGAAAATATGTGGTTTTCTCTGATGTGATTTCAGGTTCAGGTTGGGGGATCTCCTTTGTATAAGGTTGAAAGGAAATTGGGTAAGGGTGGATTTGGTCAGGTTTTTGTTGGTCGACGAGTCTCAGGTGGCATTGAAGGGAGAGCAGGTCCTGGTGCATTGGAGGTACAAACTCTGTTTTCAATTTTACTCAATCTTTAAGGTGATGAAATTGGAAGGGTTATTTATTTAACTATTGCTCATGTTTCTCTTTGATGAAGATTGCTTCTGATGTATGACTTTGTTAATAGGTTGCCCTTAAATTTGAGCATAGGAACAGCAAAGGTTGTAGCTACGGTCCTCCTCATGAATGGCAAGTTTACAGGTTTGTCCAAAATGTTATGAACTCAAAAATCATCTGATGTTCCTATTTATCTTGAGTGGAAGCTGTTAGATGTTGAATTTTTTTTCCACTTTTTTTCTATAGTGCTCTTGGTGGTTGTTATGGAGTTCCTAAGGTACATTATAAAGGTCGTCAAGGTGATTACTATGTGATGGTATGGTTTCTTCTGTGTTCGGTTTTCATTCCTTGTTCATTCTTATGCATCCAGTCGCATGCATCATTTGTCTTACTTGCTTTGTACATCTGATTGACATGGAAATTATGCAACAATATTCCTCAGACATTGTGAACTTGTTTCATTTTCCTCTTTTACATATAGGTAATGGACATGCTAGGTCCCAGCTTGTGGGATGCTTGGAATTCTTCTGGTCAAACGTGGGTATCTTGTCATTGCAATTCTGACTGCCCATTATGCTCTTTGATATCATGCTCTTTGCTAAATGACTTCTACATTTGTCTTTTTTGCTGATTGATTTATTTCATGCACCTTTCTTTTTTATACTAGGTAAACTTGCATGCAGATATGTTTTCATTTTTTGATTTTATGTTGTTAGTACCAAAGAATGTTACTATGGCATGCTTTTTTGCTGTTCTATTATCATCTTAAATGTTTGGAGATCAAAATTTTAGTTATACATGGACCATGATGCTTCAATGGGAATCCACTCCTCCTAATGGGAATTGTCAATTGTTCATTGTCAAAAGTTTCAATTTGAGCAAGATGGAATTGAATTAGATATCTATTAAAAGAAACAAATGTTATATTATATCTTCTTCCATTTGTAGCATCCAAAAATATGTGGTGGAATTTTCCTTATGGTACTGAGTTATTTTGACTTCACAGAATGACGTCAGAAATGGTTGCTTGTATTGCTGTTGAGTCCATATCAATCCTTGAGAAGATGCATGCAAAAGGGTAAGAATTAAGTTTTCCATTTCTATGATGCTATGCAAGGGCTGTAGCTTCTTCTCATGTCACAAATTAACTGAATGAAGTTAAACAGATATGTACATGGAGATGTTAAACCTGAAAATTTTCTGCTTGGCCAGCCATCTTCCTCTCAAGAAAAGAAGTTATTTCTTGTCGATCTTGGATTAGGTATTGCTTTATGCCTTCTGTTTCTTTTTCCTTTTCTTTAACTGTATATGTTTCATTTCTCTTGGTGCACATTTCAGACTTTTTTGTTATTTGTTATACCATCGTGTTCTTGTTCCTCTTGGTCATCATTTTTTTTATTTTTGGAGTTTTCTTTTGTATGGGGTTTAACATTCTTGTTGTTTTAGCCACAAAATGGAAAGATGCAAGCAATATTGATCATGTTGAATATGACCAGCGTCCAGATGTGTTCAGGTATGATATTTATATCCTATACACTTTTGATCTTTATGGGATTCATTGATGATTTTGACACTTTACTTTTTTTAGGGGAACTGTTAGATATGCCAGTGTCCATGCACATCTTGGAAGAACTGCAAGCAGGAGGGATGATCTTGAGTCTCTTGCATATACACTAATTTTCCTTCATCGTGGTAGATTGCCATGGCAAGGATATCAGGTTGATGAACGTTGAGAAGATACTTTTTTAGATGCTGAATTGGGGCTCCATGGTTAGATGAAATTTTCTTTCTTTTATGCAGGGTGATAATAAGTCATTTTTAGTTTGCAAGAAAAAGATGTCAACACCACCTGATGTGCTATGCGGCTTTTGCCCTCCACCATTCAAGCAATTTTTGGAGATTGTGGTTAATATGAAATTTGATGAAGAACCGAACTATTCTAAACTTATCTCTCTGTTTGATGGTTTGATTGGGCCGCCAGCATTCAGACCGATCAACACTGATGGGGCTACGAAGGTTAAACATTCTTTATCTAGTCTTTTTTTCTATCAAATTCATGAGTTGAGCATTGATTGACCATGATAGATTATTCATCAGGTTGGTCAAAAACGTGGTAGATTAACTATTGAGGAAGAAGAAAGCCAACAAAGGAAGAAGATTCGTTTAGGTGTACCTGCTACCCAGTGGATTTCTGTATATAATTCCAGGCAACCAATGAAGCAAAGGTACACTTAATTCATTCTGTTGGCCTCTTTGTTGTTTTCCAATGCCAAGTCAATTCACCATTCTTTAAGATTGATACATGGTTTTGCATAGAGATTGGTTGAATGACCACTTGTCTAGAAGACATTATACAAGTGCCTAATTATACTTCTATTACTTTAGCACTTTGTATCCATGGTTTTGCATACTGATCAACACAGATGAAATTTATTGTCTGCTAGCCAATCAATATGCTGAATACTATTGAGACACAAAACCCGTTTGGCACTTCCTCTTCATTGTCTTCTTCGATTTTAAAGAAGACACTTCTAGGCATATAGCTCTGGTGTCTTTATCGAGGTAGAACTCATTGATGTTGAAACAATCTTCAGCATTGAAGAAAAACAGGAAGGCAGCACCGTGGTGACACAGTGAGATAAGTCTGCTACTGCACATACTGTAGTAACGTGATGAGTTTGCTATTGCATTCAAGGTGGTGACGCAAGGCTTGCAGAATCAAGAAATGAGTGCCGAGGTAGAACATATTGACACTAGTAGGTTTCTAGAGCACAAAAACTCATCCTTACCTCTCCCCATCACTTCTTTTTCTTCTTCTAGGGCTCAAAACTAGTAAGTTTCTGTGGCTTGGCAGGGGTCCTTCCCCTCCTTTTCCTTTTCCTTTTCCTTCTTTGGTACAATACTTGACCCAGCCATGACTCTAGGGCTTAACATTTGTATGTTTCTAGGGCTCTACTATTTATCTTCTGCCCCTTCCTATTCGTTCTTCTTGACTACAACACTTGATATGTGGCTACAACACCGGTACAATCTTGTTCTCATTGGCGACTCTTACACTGACATTGAAGGATACTTTAAACTGTGCTCAGTACTGCATTGGCTTGAAGCCAACAAACATTGACTTAGCAATATACATATTGATCAGTAACATTGCCAGGTTTTATATTTCCTACATGGCTGCCATACTGTGTGATCGAAATTATCAATAACCCATACACTTAAGCTGTTTGAAAAAATTGACCAATTTATCGTTCTACGTCCTTCACATCTGTTTGCGTCTTGTATTACAAAGTGTTCATTTTGGTACAAGAATCCAAATTTTCCTAAAACTTTCAAGGTATTTTATTCTCACTTAGATTGTTGGTTTTCTCTGGTAGGATTTGAGATTAAAATGCATAATTTTAAGTGCTAGGAATGAGAGTGTACGATTATTGGGCTCAAAAAGAAAAACAGTCAAATTGGTTGGAAATATGAAATTCAAATTAAAAAACAAACTTTTGAAGGAAAAAATTCTAGATGTTAGTTTAAAAATAAACTGGTCCAATAAAATATCCTAGTATATGGACTCGAGTGTAACTATATATATATTTTGTTTATATTTCTACCAAGGAAGGAGAGCCTTGGCGCAACAATAAAGTTACTCTCATGTGACCTTGAGGTCACGGATTTGATTGGCTGAAATAACCTTGTAAAATGCAAAGTAAGACTACATACAATTGACTCAATGTGGTTTGATCCTTCTCTGGGACCCCGCATTGATGAGAGTTTCGTGCACCGGACTGCCTTTTTTATATTTCTACCACAATGTAGTCTATTTTAGATTGTCTTAAGACTGAATTATTTTAAGCTAATAAAAGAAACCCTCTCATTCTTTCAATCGTTCAATTAATAAAAATTCTGGCTCTCTAAAGACTCTTCATTCTTTCATGAATGCTGATTGAATTTGTGATATCACCAGTTGATTGCATCATATATTAAGCCTGTGAGATTGCTGGTTAGGACACACAAATTTACCTTGCACCATGTTTGAGACTCATAATTTTTCTGTCTCAATCACATGACTTGCTTCCGTCATGTCACATACATGCAAGCAAATTAACAATTATTATGGAATTAAATTTTTTCCCTTGATATCTCAGATGCTGATAGAGCAAATGTAAGAAGTGAACTACACTTAACATTATTATTTCAGCATTATGAGTGGAAACTTATTCGGGATTCTTTTTTGGGGCCTTCTGAGCTTTAGGCTGTATTTCCTCATGGAGGGAGAAAGGTGACAAAGAAAAAGGAAGCTGAGAAACAAGATGGGCATTTTGTCAGAAGGAAAGTTATGATAGGGAAAATAAGTGAGAGGAACATGTTTTCTTTCCCTTAAAGTTGGTCATAGTATCATCACAACACGACCGTTTGGTCTACCTTTGTTGTTGCCGTGACCTTTCCCACAAATTTGATTCCACTTGTTTGTTTTTCTCCTTATTACCATCCCTTCAAGAAGCACAACTAAAGAAAATATCTTCTCCCCTTCTTTTCTTCACTATGTATCTCTATCTCTCTTTTGTTCATTCTTTCCTTTCTTCTTTCATTATGTAAGAAAACACAACCTTAGTAATTAGCTTTGGATGTTCTCTGATGTTTCTACCAATAGGAGATGAAAGCATAACCATTAACGATAAGGTCTTGTATTTAAATTATCAAATTAATTTAGTTATTATTGTAGTTTTTGCATTTTGTCCTCCAAATAACAAATGGCTTTTATGTTCACGGAGTTGTGAATCAATATTACATTAGACTCAAGAACAAAACTTTCCCCTATCTGCTTGTGCATTTCAAAGTAAAGAATGGTATGACAGTTAGTTTTATAGAAATTATCAGAGAGATAAAGATTAAAATTTGGAATTGGTTTCTAGTGTAGGACTTCAGCTTTTGTCTTGGATCCAGGGTTGACTGTGAGGACACAGAATACAAATGTTTTTGCAGCATTGAGGTGGTTTCTAATAGTTTTTCACTATTTTGGGTGACCAATGAAGAAGACTTTGGTTGTTGCCCTTTGTTGTCTTTGAACCATAGACATAGCCATTGGGAAAGGAAAGTGCAGTCGATCGATTTCTTATTGCAAGGACATGTTGGTGTGTTGAATTAGGAGATGCAAGATTAGATATTTCATAGATAGTAAACACATCATTATAAAACACCCAATTCTTTTTGGGTTTGTCTTTTTTTTAGGAAGAGAAAAGTCCAAAGCACCAAACCGTGTAAATTTATATTTGTGTAAATGGACGATGTAAATGTGGAACAGTAGAAGTCCACCAATGTTTTAAGAAGCTCAAATGAATAGGCAATTCACTGCCATATCCAGATTTTCAATGGGCCAACTAATTAGTAAGTATTAAACTAGGACAAGAATACTGTTATAACTTGAATGCCAAATATCTGTATTTAGATATTTGTTTCTTGTTTTCACTTCTTTTGAGCTTTATCTTTTTACATCATATTGGTTTCTCTTTTGTCTGTTGATTAACTTTGGCAGGGGCCTTCTTGTTGTATCTTATAACTAGGTACCACTATAATGTGGCTGATGCTCGCTTGGCACAACATATAGACAGAGGAAATGAGGATGGTCTGCTTATTAGTTCTGTTGCATCATGCTCCAATTTGTGGGCCCTTATTATGGATGCCGGAACTGGATTCACATCTCAAGTCTATGAGTTGTCACCATTCTTCCTTCACAAGGTATGATATATTATATGCTAACATTTTGTTAACAATGAAGATGTCATAATCCATAATGTAATATAGGAATGGATCATGGACCAATGGGAGAGAAACTACTACATTACCTCGCTTGCTGGAGCTACCAATGGGAGTTCACTTGTGGTGATGTCAAAGGGTATGTTTATTTTGTTTGTGTATTTCTATTTACACTATTCATTTCTCTAAAATGTGGAAGACTAAGGCCCAGTTTCATAAAGTCGTCAATCCTCATAATTTCTGAGTCATCTTTGGTGTCGCTCTCATAGTGTTTATTATTGATCTCTAACTGCACGTATGGCAATTCCTTAGGCACCCAATACACGCAGCAATCTTACAAAGTAAGTGAATCCTTCCCGTACAAATGGATAAGCAAGAAGTGGAAAGAAGGATTTCATGTCACATCAATGGCAACAGCTGGATCTCGATGGGGTATTGTCATGTCACGCAATGCTGGTTTTAGCGATCAGGTCGGTTGCAGCTTTGCTTCTATTATTGTTGACACATAGTATTGTTTGAACCAAATGAAGTTACTTGTTTAAGTTGATGCATATTTGGGTCACATGTACGATGATAGTTTGTTACTCAAACTTAGTGGGTATTATACTAGTCCATCTTACCTAAGTCTTCCACAGAGAGACTCATATAACCAAAGTAGGCATACTCTGATGGTATTAACATTAGAGCCTCAAATTTTGATGCATTGCCTTTTCAGGTTGTTGAATTGGACTTTTTGTATCCAAGTGAGGGTATTCACAGACGTTGGGACAACGGGTATCGCATTACTTCAATGGCCGCCACTTGGGACCAGTCTGCTCTTATGCTTAGTGTTCCTAGGCGGAAGCCTGTTGATGAAACTCAAGAGACCCTTCGAACATCCGCATTTCCAAGCGCCCATGTTAAGGTACATGTTTTTGTTCTTCATATACAAACTCTACAATGGGGATGCCTCGTGCTAAGAGAGACAGAAAAGTACTACCAAAAGTTTTTATCCATTTTATGACGCATACCATCTTCTTGCTATATTGAACTAATTCATATTGATTATTGCCTAACATTGCTCACCATTCTTTTCTTGATTTACAGGATAAATGGGCTAAGAATTTATACCTTGCTTCAATCTGCTACGGGCGCACCGTGTCGTGATGTGGATTAACCAAAGTCCTAACTGTTTGTTTGGCTTCTCCATGTTCTGTAGGCTATTTTGATGTAGTGTAGTTAGTTCATCAATGTTTGAATCATAGTTAGTCTTGTATTTATTCGCATCTATTTGTGAATCTGTATGAATACATCCGTATCCACTCAAAGTACACTGGTCATGGCATCGCCTAGAAAGATAAACACCCTGCACTTTGGGCAACATGGATTCAAGGAACCGATATAGGGTTCACACTGTTTTGAATCAATCAATGACATACTTTAGTTTTATTAGTAAAACTATATATGAATTAAATATTTTTTAATCTATCTTGGTTTTAAAAAAATAAAAATTGAGTTCATAATCTTGTTGATCGCACAACAAATTGTGTGTGTGTATTTTTTTGGCAATCTTCAAAGAAGGCTTGAATTGGTGTACGATTGCTTAAATTTAAGTTGACGAAATATAATTGTAAAATATTTTTTTATCCAACTTAAGTGGGAGACTTAATATGTAAGGGATTTTCGAGAGTTTAGTGTGCGATTGGGCCCTCTGAGTTTTCTAGCAATTTTCCGGGATTTAGTCTTTCTAATTGATGAATTATACTTGAATTGGTAGCTTTGTGCGTGTAGTTTGTTGCCGAGCTCCTTGCCCTCAATTGCCTAGATGAGCTTGTGGTATTGAGCTTTTCGCAAGCAAATTTGGCAGATAAGTGACTAGCTATTGTGCCGTTAGAGCTCTTCTTCCTAGTATTCTATTCCTAACCAATGAGACATTGGTAACCTACTCTTCTACATTGATCGACTCATCTTGCCTGCCTTGTTTAAGGGTAGAGAGAAGAGATGGCAAATAGGTTGGGTCAATGACGACCTATTATCATCTTTACCCGACAAAAGATAGTTGAGTTGTGCTTTAGTGGAACCATAAAGAGGCTTGGATGAAGCAAGATAAACTAGTGCTTGATCCCTTTAAAATTGACCAATATGATCATTTTGTAGGAACAAAATAATTTCAATTATCAGGGTGTTTTGATAAATTGCTTGTAAACCATTTTAAAATTGACCAAAATGGCCATCGTGCACAGCCAACAGAATTTAAATTATGAGCATTTTGGTCAATTGATCAAGAAATTACTAACATGCTTTTAGAACCATCATAAATTAAGATTCCTAACTTCATCCATCATCCAAATATAGTCACATCTTTCTCGTTTTCGTAGTCTCTCTATTTTTTCTAACGTCTCTTCAATCCCAATATTCTTTTTTGCATTTTAAAAAAAATTATCTATAATTTCTTTGGCTCACTGCAGCCATCAGTACCTTCTAACCTGTACTCTTTTTACGAGCGTTAGCTATATAAAGTTTAAAATTTTAAAATGCATTGTTGTTAATCTCAAATAAATTAACGTCCAATATCATTTTAGAATATGATGGCCTTAATTGGACCCTATAGAATTGGCATGGAATCAAAGACAATTAAAATATGCAATTAAAAATTAGAAATCTAAAATTTATTACATAAAATATGCATATTATATTTTAAGAAGTATAAGAATCTACAAGAGAGAAATAACAAAGCCAAACTTAAAAAGAGAGAGCATTTTTCGTGTAAAATGCTTCTAGTGAATTGAGATCCTGGACAAACTTAAATTGTAATGAATATATTAGTCTAGTACATATAAAAAAATTGCATGTAAATGCTCGGCCTCCCATGATTCAAACATGCCACTCTACCTAATAGGCCCGCAGTTGCTAAATGATTGCAACTTGAAATAAATGAAATGTTGAAAGCATCGTAAACTATGAATCCGACATAAAGCTATGAAGCATAGATGAAATTTTAGCTGTCTTGAAGTCCTCGCGTAGTTGAATGAACCTATAAATTGAATAGATGATTAAGAGTCAATGCAAGATTAACCATGTATTTGTTGTTCTTGTTGAACATGGTTAGGTTGTTAGAAATTTGTTAGGAATTTTTTTGAGAAAATACCTTAATGCATCTTTCCTGATGCTTGCAGGAGTACCCTCAAATAGGGAAGCAAGGCTTTCAGGTGCCACAATAAAGGCATTTGCCACACTGCAAAAAAAAAAAAATTCATTTTATTTTGTCGTTCATAAATAGAAAGGACAGTGGATGAACAGGCACAAACTTACATGCCCAACAGCTCAAACTTTTCATCTATGGAAGGAGCATTGAAGCTGCGAACAAACTCCCCGTACTCAGTAATGTCACGTTTTAACCGCAGTCCACCACTGCAATATGCATTCACAGTAAGCAATCAATTGGAGATACTAACCCTCCAAAAAATATGAAAAGCAATAATATATATTTCAACAATCTCAGGTTGGATCTGACCAATTCCTTCAATGCCCACTTGATTTTGTCAGGTTTGGGTGCTTTTATAATGGTTAACCTTCACCTAGGTCAGTCAGTGTGCACACTCACCCCTTTGCTAGTCTCTTTAGATACAACTAAATAAGTAGATGACTTTGGTTGTGACAAATGTATTTGTTAGAACTGAGAAATCTATGACTGCTAGTATTCTCTTATCGTCATCACATATGCCAACTTCTTAGGGAAAATATCATCACCTCCCTAGTCTGAACTGCTAGAATTATGACAGGAATTAGCAAGGGAAAGCATCATGTGAGAAACATGCTGGAGCTACCCCAACAAAAAATTGGAAAAAAAGAGAAGAAATACATAAGGCTAGGATTATAAACAAGGCCAATGTCCATACGGCAGCACTGTGAATGTCACAAGAGTGAAATCAAATGGAGATATGAACCTCACCAAGTAGCAATAATATCTAGATTTCAGATTTTCAGGTATTTCACCAATGACTCATTTATAATGATACATAGTGCTAGATGGCTTCAGATTGGTGTATAAACAAAGTTAAGACAATGTGGCAGCAATGCATAAGTTGGCAAAAATGACACGTGTAGTATGTGATACATGCTGAGGACTGGTGTAAACCATGCATTATCAGTAGGAAAAATGGTATAGATGAATGCCTGACCATTTGTCTTAGTTAAGTTTGTAAAGTACAGTGGTTAATGTTTAGACATATAAAAGCAGGTTTCCAGTTGAAATTTTACCGAACAATCAAGTAATTGTAAGTAGTAATGCAACTAAAATGTTATTGAACAATAAAAATTGTTGGAAGTGTTGTACTTGGACAAAACTACTACAAATAGGATTGCAAGTTTATATCTTTTAAACTGAAAAATGGACATTATAGGCACATAGCAAATAAGTGAAATTTGAAACTTTTAACAAAGTAGTAGAAGCGAAGGCATGTGATCCTTTTCTTTTAAAAGTTATAATTAAAAAAGTAGATTGGATTATTCATTTTAAAAGTTTACATTATTTAATTTGCACTACTGACACAACCCTGCATACCTATCTGACAGTACCTTCAACCTTAGTTCATACAACATCAGCACATAGGAAAAAACGAGTTTTGAATTGTTTTTGACTTAGTAAAAGTTAAGGTACAAGGCAATTTTTCATTGAGAAGTTGCAAGCAAATGATATAGACCAGACAAAAGTATAATAACAGGATATCAATTCTAATGAATCCTAAGTGGTAAAAGATTAGAAGTCTTAAAAACAAAGAATGGTCATGCTTATAATATTGTTTAACGTAAACGTGGAGGCATTGATAGCTTAAGTTAATATAAGAAGGGAAATACTGAAGTTTCAAGGTATTTATTTGGACTGATTTACAATACTTGGACCACTAGTGGAAGGAGTTAGCGATTCATACAAGCTAAATCCTCTAATCAATAATTAGGCCAAAGAAGCAACCTATATTTCATATTTAAAGTTATATTAAGATTAAGACATTTGTCATCTTTTAGAAATGAGCATAGTTTCTTAAGTTTCTTATGCGTTCATTATAAACTATTTCATTTTTATTCTTGACATCCTAATTAAGAGAGTTGAATAATAAATCATGGGATAAATTTATTTGATTTTATACTATCTAAAAATATACATAAAAATTATATTTCAAAGATAAAGAAAATAAGCTACTTCAAACTTGGAGCAAGCATGAAGAATTAAACAACATCAACAAATGATGAAGGGTGGGGCTCAGATTATCAGGGTGACAATCACATACATTTGCGACTATGAAACATGCATGAGACTGATCCAACTTGGAATTATGGCAAATAGAGCAATTAAGGATCATGAAAAGAAGAGGAAGAGAAGGAATAAGAAGAATAGGAGGAAAGAAAGGAGGAAGTAGCTAATTTGCCCTTCTCAGCTACCATAGAAATACATCTCTCTCAATATACGCCAAAAAAAAAACCTCATACCACATTCCACTCTCAGTGCATGGCCAGTATCAGGCAACTGCAGAGGAATATGCACATTCCACTGTGATGACTAGTTTCAATTTGAATTACCCAGCAAAATAAATGTGTTTCAACAATGTCATCCAATATGGAACGAGATTTGAAACCTTGCTAATAATACCTTCTGACTCTTAAAAAAGATAGGCAATGATTTTCCAGAAGATCACAAGTCAATAATTTGTCTACTAATAGAAGTGCAATAAATTGCATAGAGAGCCCTAGGAAGTATGAAAAGGAATAGTCTAAAATATGAAAAACCAATAGTTTAGCAGGTACATTAGACAGCAAACAAACAGAATCACATAATGCAATTTGCTTAGAGGTGAAACTAAATCCTGGAAACAAATCTGATACAGACTAAAACCAGAAGTGCATTAAATGTAACTACTAAGTTCTAGCATACATGACCAGAGTGTCATGAAAACTCATGAACTGGGATCAGGCATGCAAAGAACTGGAATGAAGTGGGATCAAAGAAAAAACTTGATAGAACAATGTTGTGCTGGCAATTTGAACATGCAAGATTAAAATCTTCAATGTAAGTAAAATGAACACAATATCGTAAAATCTATAAATATGCTAGAGCTCCAACTTATGAATAAACTTTCCAGTGGTAGAATTAACATAGACTACAAAATGTAGGGTTGACTGAACACTGTCATGGGACATATTAAGTAGTCTGATTAAGAAGACTGATAAATAGGTTTACTGATCAATGTTCTGGAACAAACTAGGAAGGCTACAAATTAAGTGGTTTCTAAGAAAACTATTGGAAGATGTTGAATTTAAAGTAGGATTGTCTGATTTTTAGCCTTAACTTGACTAAAAGGGTTAAAAAGACAAAAAAAAACATACTACTGAGATTCAGTGTCCTTTTAACCTGTACTTTTAACAACCTTGCTTTATTAAGAGATCACATGCCAGCTATGATGTAAAGTCTTTGACATAATATGCATACAAGTTGCTATGTGTCGATAGTTTGAACAGGATAATGTTAAGTGGGAAATAATGCAGCATTAAGAGGATAACATATAAGGTACCTCAAGAAAGAGAATTTCCTTATCCTCATATTTGAAATGTTTGGGAAAAATTAGAAGATTATCTAAGGGGCATTAATATATATATTTTAAAAAAAGCAGTCTGATGCACGAAACTCTCGCTAATATTCCCAGAGAATGATCGGACCACATTAGGTCAATTGTATGCAGTCTTATCTTGCATTGCAAGAGACTGTTTTTGTGATTCAAACCTGTGGCCACAAGATCATACAGCAACAACTTTATCATTGCGTCAAAGCTCCACTTCTTAATATTTCAGAAAAGGATGACTTTATTTATTTAAACTATATACTTGTTCTAAAATTAATAATTAGAACTTGTATGTGCTGAAAAGTAACTTGAATAAAGATAAGAAGTCCCTGTGGATAATGTAGTCAGAATTACCTTGGGCTAAAAGTGAATTTCTGCCAATGGTTAACTAGGCCCTTGTGTAGGCGATTTCCCTGAAATAGCAAGGCACCATCTAATAATTAACATCTGCTAGTTCTAAGGCAACTTGTCAAGTTTCCAAAAGCATGGTTACAAATCTCATGTTGTTATTATATGAACAGGATGCACCATTCCAACAATATGTAAAGACCAATAAAAGGTAAAATGTGTGGTACTTTGATATTTTTACATGTGTATTCCAATATGCAGTGACACAAGTAAAACAAAGAAAGTTCCATGGGTGATAAAGAGCCAAATTCAGGTGATACAAATAGAATATGAAATCGGCAGGACTAGTAATAATGTTCAAAACATTGTACCTAAAATACATAAATAATAAGGAAAGCACATTATGCAAACCAACTTGGGAAGAGATCACTTAATTATCTCAAAATGAATACATATATAACTTACAAGTTATTATGTTATAAATCGAGGTTTAATTACAAGCTAATAGTGATTACAAGAGTTAATTGGGGATTATTAACAGGAAATGAGATTGGTCAATTTTGTGTTAGATTGACCAATTGAGGATTATATTACGTGGAGACTATTTTGGGTTTGCTTTAGGTTCAATTTGGGCGCAATTTGGGGGAGTTACGGCTGAACCAATGTTAAACCAGTGTGAACCAGTTCAGTTTAGTCAAGTAGGTTAGGGTTTTGGGTCGATAACTTGAAATTCTCTCCTCATTAAGCTCAATATAATCTCATCCAGTTTGGATCAAAATGAGCAGTATCGTTATCTCCAAATTAAGAAAAATCTGAAGCTCACATTTCAGAATCTTAATCATATTACTCTTGGATACCATGGTTCATCCCAATTATTTTTACTCAGTTTAATCTTGCAATCCAAGGTATATTGGGCAGTGGACACTAAAACTACAAAGATTGACCTAGGCTTTCCTCATGCAGTTATTTCCCATTTCTTCTCTCTTTATTCACTCAAGAACACCTCTTTTCATCCCAAACTAATAAAAAAAAGGAGAGAAATGTCTTTTGTTAAGACAAATGCAAAGCTGATAAAAGGATCGCTTGCCAGGAATTCAAAATGAAACCCACACTGTGTAGGAATTTATTTCCCTCTAGCAAGATTTACAAGAGAAACAAACTTGCGATAAACTCACAAACAAACTTGCTACAAACTCACAAACAAACTTGCTACAAACTCACAATCTTTGGAATAGGAGGCTTGGTAAGTGCTCAAGTCTAAAAGCATCGCTTGCCAGGAATTTGAAATGAAACCCGCACTGTGTCGGAATTTATTTCCCTCTAGCAAGATTTACAAGAGAAACAAACTTGCGATAAACTCACAAACAAACCTGCTACAAACTCACAATCTTTGGAATAGGAGGCTTGGTTAAAATTCTTGCATCTTCCACTTTCAATGAATCATGACTTGTGTTTTTTCCTGCTTTGATTGTGATTAGTAGGAAAATGCAACGCATGGTTCTTTTTAAACTTAAGAAAAGCCAACATCATCTAGTGAAGATCTTGTTGAATCTAAGCTAAATCCACATTGTCCAACCAAATTCATTTATCTGCAATAAAAAATTATTTAATTTACTTGAATTATACTAGCATCATAACTTTGCATGCTCAATGGAGGGATACAATTCATGAAGTCAACCCAAATAATGGGTGTTAGATACAAGCTTTTGTATAAGTCATACCAAACCAATACATGAGGTTTTGGGTGATATACTAAAGTCGAATTGGGTTTAGAAAGAACTCATAGGGTAGATGTGATGATTGGATCATGTGGGTTCAAATCATGATTGATTTGGATTTATTTTGGGCAATTTCTAATTGAACCAAATTTCTATTCGAAGATAATCTGATTTAGTTGCGAAGGTATGAATTAGTGGAATTTTTGAGCGGTTGGATCTCTTTCTTTTCTCTCTCCCCACGTGGCTTCAGCCACACCTGATCCCTCTCCTCTCCCTCTTTGTGCAACACTGCCACTGCACCTTGGTCACAACAGGCACACTGTTGGCCCTTGCCACCGATCAAAAATAGCAAGGTAAACTAATAGGGCTATTATATTCTTGTTGTAGGTTCAGTCAAGTAACTGTCACTTGATACCTATCCCTAAAAATAGAATATTTTTGGTGTAAAGATTAAAGTGAAATAATAATGATTATAAGTGGAGAAAATAAATATTAAAAAGTGAAAACTTGGCCTAACATTTTACTATAATACTTGACCATCTAAATGATGTTGTGGTATAATTATGTCACCAATGATCAATATTTAATTGTGCAATGACGCTTTATCATTGTATAGCACTCATAACGGCTTTAACTTGTATGTCAGATGACGTTATTTACATTCCGAGGGTCTGGCGTCAATGATTCACTTCTTTAGTGGATTTCATTGTGATAAAAGCTAGTAATAAATAAAAGGTGTGGTTTTTGAGAGGAAAAAAAGGAGATATTTTATTCATGAATAGGAGATGTATAAATACATGAGCTATTACCTAAAATAAGTAGCTAAATACAAAAATTCTAATTAATAGGAAACTAATTGCGTGATTGATAACTAATTATA
>JBBMKF010000046.1:5148112-5183940 GCA_037834155.1 Curcuma caesia | reverse complement strand
CCAAATGCAGATTGTAGATGGTGATCTTGCAAAACAACCTCTATATCGTCCAGTAGCTAGGAGGGTGAGATTTGAGGCATAACTATGGTAACATAATTTAGTTTATTTCTTATTCTTGTTGCTATCTAAATTATCTGAAGAAAAAATGGTGTCCCGGAGCTAGATTTGAGGCATAACTATGGTAACATAATTTAGTTTATCTCTTATTCTTGTTACTATCTAAATTATCAGAAGAAAAATGATGTCCCGGAGTTAGCTAATCAGTTATGATTGCTAACAAACCAAAACCTCAAGTAGTGATTAATGCAGGAAATTGAATAACTCTATAATTGCAAAAAAAATTCTAATAATATCCAGCCAAAATAAGGCAGAAAACTCAGGCTATAGTTTTATAAAATTTGATTATGGTGTGGTAAGATGATCTATAATAATCATGACCTATAGTAATCTGAATTTGATAAAGTTCGATTTCTAATTATTTTTCCATTTTAAGTTGAATCTTTAAGGTTAAGAACTAAATTAACTAAAATAATAATCAGTGTAATTAATTGACTAAATATTTAGTCAATTTATTTCTTAATTTGTGAAACAGATTAATCTACTTCACAAATTTAGAAATAAATTGAATTAGAATGACTAAATTAATTAGATAAGTGGCTTAACTATGCTAATGAACTACTAAAAATTTACATAAAACATATGCAATTATATTCCTCGTCTTGAACATGATTATACAAACAAGAGGTTGGTCCCAATATTAATATTAAAACTCAAATTGAATGTTTAATTTAAGTTTAAATGTTATTGATAGTATAAAGTCTAAGTGCTTAAAAAGTAATTTAAATTATGTGTGCGTTCAATTTTATAAATTATTTCTATTCAATGTAAATTTATTTTTGCAGAAGGTTACAATATATATGAATAAAGCTTGGATGTATAATAGATTAGACGATGGATTTATCCGAGCTGAATTTTATGCTGGTGTTGAAGAATTTGTGAACTTTGCTAAGAGTTATCCAGAATGCATGAATGGTGTAGAGTTACGTTGTCCATGCAATCATTGCAAATGTTGCAATAAAGCTTTCCGTGATGAGGATACCGTGAAAGTGCATATATGTAAAAATGATTTTGTTCCAAACTACTACAATTGGTATTGTCACAGAGAGCCTTATGTTTCTCATGAAATTGTAACTTCGGTTGCTTCTTCATCTACTGTTTTAGGTGAATCAACATCTAATGATAATGTGATGCAATCAATGGTTTATGATGCAATGAATGCAATTGATCCATCTAATATAGATGAAATACCAACATCTATAGTTCAACAACTATATGTCATGTTAAAGGCTAGTGAAAGAGAAGTGTGAAAAGGTATTCTATCTGGTCATTTGCAACTATCAGCTACTGCAAGATTATTGAACATCAAGGCTGAACATTATTTCTCAGAACAATGTTACGATAAAACATTTCGTCGCTAAAATTAGCGACAGAATCAAAATGTCGTCGCTAATTAACGACGAAATTAAAATTTTGTCACTAATTAGCGATGAAAATTAAAATTCCGTTGCAAAGATGACGTCAGCGACCAAAAAAAGCGATGAAAAAATTTCCTCGTTAATGTGTTTTAGCGACGAAATATTCTGTCGCTAATGCTGGTTATTTTTGTAGTGTATATTGTAGATATTATTACAATTGTAGAACTCTTGTACTTTATTCTAAATAAAATTGACAAAGATAAAAAGCCACAAATGGGCAATGTTTATGACTTAATTCATGATGCCAAAAAAAGAAATTAAGAGACGTCTACAATTACTAATTAAGTATCAACATTATGTTGATATAATCATTACAAGATAAGTTTTTTAATAATAAAGTTTTTAAAATATTACTATTAATAATTATATATTTAATTATTTTAGACTATTATCTCGATCCGACATATCAATACTGTTATAGTATTGCCACAAATGACGATATGTTGGTGGTCATAAGAAATGTAATGTTAAGACTAACAAATAGAGAATTAACTACTGAAATTATTAATGAAAATTGATTATTTCAAGAGACATAATTTTTTAGCTATCCTTTTAAAGTATCATACAGATATAAATAGATCTAGATAAATATAACATAAATTATTATCAATAAATATAAATATTATTTTAATTTTATTATTATTTATCTTATAACTGTGTGCTAGTTATAATACGAATGATTAATCCTAAATTTGAAAAAGATTGCATATAAATTTTCTCACTGATAACATCTTAAAATTGTTGCAAAAAAATTGAACAACTTTCTTTCTCATTCATACAAAAGTACTGAATTTATATATATATAATGATTAATGATTTAAATTATAGTAGTATATTTTATGAGATTAGAAATTATATTTAATTTTTTATTTTTCATAATAATGATTTATTTTCATCTATTTACCTTACGAACAGACTGAGAGGATAAAATTAACCATTCTTTAAGAGGAAATTTTTTCTCTATTTATCTAATGGATAGATGAAAAGGAAAAATTAACCATAAAGAGTTTTCTCCCTCTATATTTACTCTAGTGGACAATGGATGAAGGAGAAAAAAATTAATAAAAGAAAACATTAACAACGAAGGAAGGAAAAAAATTACGAGGGAAAAGAATATATGAAGGAAATAACTGTTTAAAAAAATGAGTTTTTTTTTAAAATGGAAGATGCCATGACGTCGCAACTTTCTCTGCTACGTTGTGAAGTCACAGTTGTCTCCGCGACATCGAGGAGAACCGTGCCATTGTTAGTCCGCGAATAGAATAGAAAATTTCATCCGTATCAACTGGTACGGTATGATATTTTATACCATAATTCTAGTCCCCGGGGTAATGGTGCAACGGTAGGACATCCGGATTGTAACTCAGGGACCCACGGTTCAATCCCCAGCTACGGCGTATTTGCAAGAATTTTTCTCCAAATGGGGAACGCAATCAAAGGATGCTGGGGATCTGGATTGGCCGCCGTATGCGCTTCCCGATTAACCCTGGTGGTCGATGGGAAACTTTCATGGGACCGGACCGACCACCCCAAAGATGTGTCTACTGGGATTATCATTTTTTTTTTATACCATGATTCTAACTGTTTTAGTCCGTTGTTGAATTGTATATGGTCATAAATGTTTAAGAGTGGTTTTGTCTCCTTCTCTAGTTGGGGTAGATTTACCTATATAATGCTCAAATAGTTGAATATCTTGCACATACAACTGTGTTTGTTTATCCAGCTATCATTGTTCGTGGGCTATAACTTCAAGTTACTATGCTTCTATAAAGTTTATTATCCATGTAGTTCCTAATAATGACATACATCAAACTTTTCTATACTTGATAGTTTTTTTTTAATAATTCAAGTGTCCAAGCCACCCAACTAATCCTAAAGATGGGTGATCCTCCCCTGATACACTAATCAGGCAAATCAAGAAGCACAAATAGCTCCTCACCCAACATCCAACATTTTAGATTTTTTTATCTCACTGAAGAAAAATTTTCTACTCCGTAATTAAAATTTGAACCGTGGATGCTTAGTTAATCTGTTGAGCGTGTTACAGTTGCACCATGCCTAAGGACCTATACTTCATAGTTTTTGAACAAAGAAAGAGATGTGCAATAAACTTTTACATTTGACTAACATTAGCCATTTTATATGGATGTACTAGGTAGGGACTTGATTAAACTAGCTAGAATAAAAAAAATAATTCAGTACATGAAGTTTCCGTCAATATGAAGTCCTGAAAAAGGATCTATTGTACGCAGTGTTATCTTGCATTGCAAGAATATTTCTGCAACTCGAATCCGTAATCATCAAGTCACATGATAATAACTTTATTGTTGAGTCAAAGCTCCCCTTGACTAGTTGGAATAAAAAAGTATGACAAAAAATAGATAATGGTTTTCGGGTTACTATAATAGGTAGAGAACCTGATCTGGTTGAGCATTTTAGCATCCAGATCAGATGCTTGTACTACAATACTGCTGGTATAAGCCAGTGGATATGCTAATTAATTCATACCCTCATTTAAAATACTCATGAACTCTCCTACCTTCGTAAACACTATTCCCATAAAGTCTAGTTACTGTAATATAGAGATACCAAGCTCCACATGACATAGGAAATGGAATGCTACCCGATCTTCTACTGTTAGGCCATAGAATAACATACATTTTCCAAAGATGCACAATGTCACTGTCCCATGCAAGATATCATATAATCTGTAAATCTTGTTATACAATATATACAGGCACCTTGTTACTAATAGGGAAACTGAAACTAGTGTTCTTATGGGTTTCTTTATCTAGCTAGTACAACTTATCCCTTAGAATCCTCTTCATTGAATTCATGAGCTTAATTTACATCATGCAAGAACGAGTTATACAATTCACATATATATAATATATATCTGGCCACTTTCTTTTACTTAATCTGGACAACAGATTTCTCTTCTCTCATCAATTACTACTGAATATGCCATTTCTAAGTATTCCCTTATTAACTTAAATTCCACCATTTTCAGTCCTTCACTGTACTGCTTGCTAAATTTGGAAACTGCAAGCACATCCTGTCTAAAATGTGTTCTCTGTATTAAACCATTTGTCATGGTTGCTGCTGGTAAGTCATTTGTTTTGTTGGCATTTATCATATTTTCATACTAAAGTGCTAAAGCAGAGTATCTATGTTGATCAGAGAATTGTCGACTGGGTTGCGGCTGAGTTTAAGAGAGATGATGAAGGAATTGTTCTTTTGAGAGACAAACAAGCCCTTCAGTGGTTGACTGAATCAGCTGAAAAAGCTAAGATGGAATTTTCATCCTTAAAACATATGATATATTAGGGAGAAAATCCTTTCCCCTGCTTCTATAGGGAGAGATGTCCAAGAGATTCATCTGAGAGAGAGAGAAGTCTAAGAGACGTACATCACAAAGAGAAATCTAAGAGACACACCTCACTAAAAAGGATGCTTCCCTTTGTAACTGTCCGTTACTACAAGTCTCAGTTCGTGTAAAGACTCACACATATTTGGACTTGAACTCTCGAGTCCTAGGTTTTTGGGCGACCCAACAGACGAGGCACTCAAACACGAGTGTCTGAGTGCTCCAGGGTCCACAAGCATAGATAATTTAATAAGTCAGAAGATCGGACTAACTCGATAAGTTGGACTAACTTAGTAGGTCGGCAAGTTGGCTCAATTTGATTTAGGATGACTACTTCTCGACCAAGTATAGCCCAAACAAATGACGACTCAATAGGTTGAATGGATTAGCTCGGGGAGGAATCACATAGGGGTGTCCTCCTAACTTGAATGCTGACATGAAGTAAACCAGCAAACCAGACACGGACAGTATCAAATTTCTGCCAAGTTTAAATATCCATGTTTCATTTTGGTTTACTTGAAACTTAATTTTTGTTACATGTATTGATTGTCATATCAGGCTGAGAACCCCTATTGATAATGCCTTAAAAGATGCAAAACTGTCATTTAAGGGCATAGATGAGGGTAATCCTGGTTGGTGGGTCAACTCGTATTCCAGTAGTACACGAACTTGCAAAGAAGATGACAAGAAAGGATCCTAATGTCCAAAAATGTCTTTGAAGAGAAACAGTAAGAACACTAACAGTATAGGCGGCAACAGGTACGTGAACAAATTATCTGCACTGGGCAAACATAGTTCTTCAGTTTCCAATATGTATGTCAAATTCACTACAAGCATGAGAAAAACAATCAGGTTAAATACTGCGTATTTTACGGTTTCTTTTAGTTTTTGTTAAAAAAGCTCTAGAGACAGCCAGGTGAGACTATTATCAGCAATACAGGTGACCAAACGAAGCTAAGAACAGACCAACTCAAACAAACCCACTTTGCAAACTTAAAACACACTGCGGAGGCATATTAATTTACCTGCACAACGCTGCATCAATCTATCCATCTGCTGTGATCAAAAGACCTTATTACTCAAGCTTCCTGTTAAAGTAAATCAAGCCACTGATATAAGTGATGGCTTGGGCTCTTGATTAGATTGCTGTTCGCTGCCTGATTCATCTGTTGCTACATCCTGTGCCCCAAAGCAGAAGTACTGGTTCATCAGTCGAATATTTACAAGACTACTTCTCGGAGTCACAGTATCCACCGGTGTACTGCAATCTATCACAGAACTTGAACAAGCTGCATCCTTTTCACTATCCAAACATACGCGTTTCTCTTTCTTCATCATAGATGATGATATTGATGTCCGAGAAAATGAGCCTGGGGCAGTATGCGCGGAAGTAGCCAGATGCGGCATGGTTTGAAACACTCCTCGCATTAGAGTTGCTGAATGTTTCTTCTTAGTTGTGGAACTCAGGGTTGGAGCAGAACTTCGTACAGAAAGAGCTCGCTGCTTGTTGATAACTGGTACAGCTGTGGAGAAGCGTTGGCGGAGGGGAGTTGGGGTATATTCTTTGCCAACCAATTTCTTGAAAGATTCCAATGATTCATCATCTCCAAACTTACTGTGTATCTCAGGTGTCTTCCCTTTCCGATGAGGCCACCTGAGTAAAATTTTGAGATGCCTCGCTGCATTGCTAATGGGATTTTGTTTCTTCTTATCGGAAACCCCATGGTTTTCATCCAACGCACTAATGTGAGTGACTTCGCTCTTACTAGCAGTCGAGCATGAGCTAGGCCTTCCACTAGCTTCAGAAGCCTCGACCCCTGTGTACAAGAATATCTCCGCATCTGAAATCCTGAAGGAAGTACCTGGACTTCTTCCAGTACCTTGCATTTTTAGGTGGAACGCAATGGCTGACCTTGCCCTGTAGTCCTTCGAGTTCACAATTCCACCAGCAGAAATTAATTGTCTGATAAGTATCTCGGAAGATGCTGATTGCGGGTGCTGTCTGAGTATATCCAGGGGCGTAATGCCATCATTATCTCGAATGTTAAGGTCAATAGATCGAACTTTCATCAAAAGTTCAACGAGATCAGTGTGCACATTACTAATGACAGCCATATGGAGGACAGTCCTTCCATCATTGTTTCTCTCATTAATGACATTCTCAATATTAACAATGGTTCCGTTAACCAACTGCCTCACGAGATCCATTTGCCTATCAAGTCGTTTGAAACCGGGAGTACAGAAACCCGCGACTGCCATATGAAGGAAAGTATCACCGGCATTATTTGTAAGAAGGGAAGACGAAGGAGAAGCCACAACTAAGGCCTCCACAACTGATAAGTATCCTCGAAATGCTGCCACATGCAATGCTGTGTTTCCTCGGGTATCTCTAGAGTCGATAATATCGAAACATACAAGCAGATCCTTGACTACCTGCATTATTGGATTTGTGTATTCATAAGTGACATCTCTAGTAGACAGTAGTAGTTTTAGTAAGCAGTTCTTGAGATTCAACAAATGTGGAACAGAGCTGAGTAATGAATGCTTAATTGTTATAGTACATGCTTAATTGTTATGGTCTTGAGATTGAGATCTATCACAAGTGAATAAAAGAGACCCTTTTTTTCAAATGCAAATTATGGTAAAATTGGCAAATTTCATTCAAGAAAACTACACTGGAACAAGATCAAAGCCTAATTGTCAGAATGTATATGGTATTGTTCAAGGTAGAAGCAGTCCTGACCTCAACCTGGCCTCTTCCGGCGGCGGTGTGCAAGATGGTTGATCCCTGAGTATCTCTGTAAGCTAATACATCCGAGCAATCTGCAAGCATTTCCTTGAAGAACTCCAAGTTTCCTCCTCTGGCGGCAGCATGCAGAGCCCTGTTCACCATCTCCCACCTAAAGCCGGAATCAAATCCTCCACCACCACCGCCACCACCGCCACCACCACTGGAAGATCTAGGTGACATTGCAAAATCAAACAACAGCCTACAGACCTCCGAATTCTTGCTCCTCGCTGCCGCGTAGAAGATATCAGTTACACCGTACTCCCCTTCGCCAAACACCACCAAGGGGTCCCTCTCAAGCAGCTCCCGCACAAAGCTCATGTCCCCGGCGGAGGCCGCGGTGTAGAGGAGCCACCCTCCATACCCGGCCCGGATCAGCGAGTTCTTCCTGTTCTTCCCGTCGCACTCATGGAAGAGGTTTCGAGCCACGAAAGATCGGCTTTTGGCGACGTTGACAAACCGGAAGTCGTCGTCCCACACTGTCTCCAGCCGCCGGATGCGGCGAAGCGACGTGAGCTTGATCAGGAGATTGGCATCAAGATGAAGCAGCTGCCGGACGAGGTCGTAGTGGCCGTTGGCCGCCGCCCAGTCGATCGGAGAGGCGTACCACCACTGGTCCCCAGTGCTCTCCCACCGGAGCGGGAAGTAGGGCTCCAGCATTTCCCTGAAGCTAAGAAAAGGTAAATCTTCTCTATCATGAAGAGCCTCAGATGCATAAAAAACCCTAATTTCACACCCAAACTTTCACAAAGTGGTACTCGCACTAAAAGAGAAAGCAACAGGAAACTACGCATTTCCAATCTGAGAGAACCCTAGCAATCTCGAAACAGCAAAGCTCTAATTTTGGAGAAAAAATGCCAAGAACACACACTAGGTCGATGTCTTACCAGTGAAGAGAAAAAGTCTCAAGATTAAAAGAGATGCCACCGGAAATCCTTCATCTTTCGGAGCAAGAACTCAAGAACTGCCCGGGGACATCATTATATAGGTCATTGTGGCGAAGAAAGCAGAGGCTGCACTCCGCCATGGAAAGGGAAAAGTGGGGAAGAGCTTTTGAGTGGGAGGAGTGCAGATAATGATGGCGACCGGCTTCTCCTCTCCATGTACGTATTGATCAGACCACATCAGAGTCATCGACACCAAAAAGGCGGCATGGAGCAGTAGAAGGAACTGGTTGGCTGGTCACGGTGTTCGAGTTCTTCTCTCTTGGACACTTGCGGACATTGTCATTGGAACTTCCAAAGCTTGCTCCGTGATTGGACAATTTCTATTTTGCCCCTAGAACATAATGAAAATTATTTTCTGGCCTTAATTGTAAAATTGGATTACTTTTTTTATAGAAAAATAGAAGAAAAAATATTTTTCTGGTATTAATGGGCTCTCGATTATCATGTCACATCTTTATTTCGGACGATGCTATTATTACTGACAACGACCATATAAATTTTCTATAACTATTGTAATTGATGTCTTTAATATTTACATAATTGAAGCACCTCCTTATTGAACTAATTGGCCTTTGTTACCCCAGGGGTAATAGTACCGTGGTAAGATATTCAGGTTGTCACTCAGGTATATGCGGTTTAATCCCCAGCTACGGCGTATTTATAGGAATTTTTTTTCAAATGGGGAGCGCAATCAAAGGATGCTGGGCGTCTGGGCTGGCCACTGCGTGCACTTCCCGATTTACCCTGGTGGTCGATGAAAAATTTTTGTGGGGCCAGACCGGTCTCCTTGCATATTGTTGAGCTCTGGCTAAGTCTAACTTGCCTTACTTGTAGCACAGGTTCTCGTCAATCAAGTCAAAAGGTGTACAATGTGGAAACCATGCTAACCAAGCCAAGAAGTGTTTCAGCCAATACACCATCGATGATTAAACCACCAGTTCAGAACTACTGACGTGCACGTTCCTCAAAGAGAATCGCCGAGAGAGATTAGAGGACTTGAAAAGCACTCAAAAAAAGAGTTAGAATGGCGTCAGATGTGAGTCTCGGTAAGTCACTCCAACGCTCAAGTTAGAGTTTTGTATGAGAAAGGAGTTTAAAGGATTGGAAAATTTTGGATTGATGTGTGCATACCTCTGCCCATGGGTATGGACCACCTTTTTGTAGTAGTTGATCTCCAAAATATTAGCGTTCGTTTAAGAAATATTCCAAGATATCTGTTTCAGTTTTTTAGAGAGATTCTGAAATATTCGTTTAAGAAATATTTTAAGATATTTTTCTTATTCTTCGGATGAAACAGTTTTAAGATTTTTTAATCTTAAAGATGAACCGGCTTTATGACTTTATCTCGCATGACATGTGGGGATAATATATTTCTTGATGAGTGTCATCGCTCCGCCATATCAAGAAGGTATTACATGAGTCAGCCTCTACTCACCTCTCTATCATGGACTTATCTAGCAACTAAATTGAAACATAAACTTGAATAAACACTTAATCATGATCTCTTTGAAACTTTAGATTGAAGATTCCATTACTATTTAACTCAAAACTCTTTACATAAACTTGAATAAGCACTTAATCATGATCTCTTTGAAACGTTAGATTGAAGATTCCATTACTATTTAACTCAAAACTTTTTCTCAAATAGAATTAAATGTATCTTGAATTATTTAAACTAGTTTTCTCTACGTTAATAAATTCATTCTCATTACACAAATCCATGAGCATTAAGAACATAAATTAAACAATCATAAATTAGAAGGAAAAAAAAATCAAAACTCAACCTACAAGTCTCTTTCCCCTAATCAATCAATGCATTCCTCTACATGTATCAATCAATGCACTTGGAGTCTCAATGGGTTGATATATATGCTCATTTTAGGGCACCAAGATGGTGCAACATCAATTCAAGAGAATGACAATTGATAGAGCATGAAGGCGGTATGCGAAGAACAAATTGACTAGTTCTTCTATCAAAAGAATCCATTTGAATAAAAATTGATCGAACCAAATTAAAATTTTCGATTAGGTTTAGTATTTAGAGGAAAGGTTTAGTTCGACTCGAGAATAAACATGTGGTAATTGAGATTTGAATTATGCTTAAGAGCATAAAAAAGGAGGAATCAAATGGCACATGCTCATAAAGTGAACACCAAAAAGTGGCTTTCACATGCCATGATATTGAAGCAATAACTAAGTTCTTTATGAATGCAAATAGTTTAGTATACTCTAACTTACACCATCAAAACAAGAGAAATCGGCATTTGTATTTGTTGTTCGAATTGAGGTTGCTCTAGCAAAGTTTGTTGGCATTGACAAAAATCACCTATAGGATCACTGTTAATGAGATTTTCGTTTGAATCTATTGTCTTAAATTCTCTAAATCAAAGTCAATGCACATAGATATGGAACCACCTCCATAATAAAAACCTTCATCTTCAATGGCATAAGTACTATACATCGAATATCTTATGCGCACGCGAGGATAATGCCTTCGATGACAAACACAAAATATTCGAAAAAGAAAGATTAGTATAACATGGTTCAGTCAGTCTTAAGTCTATTTAAAAGAATTCTATGTGTTTATAATTTGAGAGCAAAAGTACAATTTCTATTGTAACAATGGCTTCCAAACACATTCAAGGTTACAGTTTTCTTTGTGGGCATGAACATGGCTTTCAATTTAGCTCTAGAGAAAATGATGTAGGTATGAGGGTTCACTTTGCAAGAATAGAAGGTGAGGTAATGCATTGTCCTGATGCAACCTTTAAATTGGGAGCACATGGAATGGCCTGCCAAGATCCCTTTATCATCTTCTTCTTCTTATCTTTGTCTCCCAACTTTTCAGCTCTGATAGATTTTTGAGATGCAAAGACTGAATAGTATATCACTAATAAACTCCTAGCTATCGCCGGGGAGAATCGACAAAAGATCGAAACCACAAAAATGGGGGAAAAGAGAAAGACATAAAGAGGAAAGAAGATGTTTGGAGTATCTATCAAACCTTGAGGTGCAACTTGTTTCCTCCACAAAATGGAAAGAGGAGATGTCACTCACCAGAGAGCATGATGTTTCACCAGATGCCATGAGTGAAGATTGAACCAATAAGATGTCACATTGTAGCTTACCAATTATAATTATCGGTTGTCGGCTTGATTGGCTCGATTTAATTAGGCTAAAAGTTAGTATCTACTCCCCTGTCACAACCTAAACATGAAAAATTGTAGATAGCATAATCACTTAACAAATACTTAGCTAATGGCCATTGATCAAGCAGCTCTTGTGCCACAGTCAGGTTGCACAAAAGAACAATAACCACGATATGGAGATGGCAAGGAAAACTAGAAAGGCATTCTATCAAACACAACATCACAGGATTTCCGACAGCATGCATGTCGCACTAAATTGAAGGATAAATCGACAAAGAAAGAAAGGGTCCTTCAGCTCCTCTACTCATGGAGGGAAGCTGTGAAGATAGATTCTCCGGCAAAGGCTTTAACTAAGCACTAAGGGTAAACCATAAATCAACAAGTATCACCAGAAACAACAATGATTCTCATATGGTATCATAAGGATGTACAAGTTAGAATGATTCTTTAGACTTTCCCCTAATTTCTCGGGGTGTTGACAGTGCACAACTGCCTTCAGGTTTGGTTGGAACATGGTTCATCAGCCATTGTCTAATATGATTAGAGGAAAATCACAGTTAAGTTTGATTCTTCATTCATTAACCAACAGGAAGGATAAGTACAGAATTATCTGAGGACCACATTCACAGCTTAAGCCATTTAGGCTTGGTTGGTTTCTTTGCAGGTGGCTTAGGATCGGGAACAGGAGATGGAATCTGCACTACTTTTGGCTCTTCTTCAGGATGAACAGGATCTGCTTGTTCAGTAGTCAGATCCAAACCATTCAATGAAATGATGTCATCACGAAGATATGGCCCTTCCGTTGAATTATCAGACTCCAAATCTGTAAACAAAATGCAAGGTATCATTTTCTAAAAATACAAGTGTCTGGGTAGATAATTGGTGCATTAGTGCTCACAAGTTCTATATTATTTAAGCAAACAAATTTAGATGATGACAAAAATGACTACTAGATAATGTTCTTCAACTTACGATACAATGACAATATAACTTGCAAGACAATAAAAGTACAACAGTGTTAGTGTTCTAGCAATGCAAAAACTAGTGCAGAACAAAGTTGGAAAGTCATACAAATTCACTGTGGTCAGATGATGTCTTGGGATTGTCTCTTTCAAAAACATAGGATAAGTTACATGCACTCAATACCCTTGGAATCTGAGGGTATCATATGCCATGTACAATCATTCAACTTCAAAATATAATCTTCAATCATTATACTAATCCCAGATTCCCATGCGTAAAAAAATTGAATCAAAATAATGAGTCCTTTTTATGCATGCATGAATATTTTAGTAAAGATGTGGATTTAAAAAAAACATTTCTGATGGATAACTTCATTATCATATTCTTCTTCTTCAAATTAGGAAAATGTGAGGTTTGGATTGGAAACGAGGTAACGGTACTACTAAGAAAAAAATAAAACATCCATTATATCTCAGGAACAACAGATTCTAATATCAGCAATGTACACAATGTTCTAGAGTTATCAAAAACGACTGTAGTATTTTGGATTGCCGCAAGATTTCAGTTTCTCGGTCATCAGAAATTTGGGGAGTTTCCCCGGCTAAACCTGGCAAAATGCCACACAATCAAAAAGAAAGGTAGGTAAAGATAATTTTCACCATTCCTAACTGGATTAAATACTTATTTTATTAGACAACACATGAATCAAACATAGTCTCAACAGAATGCAGCCTTAGCACAAGTACCACCACTGCATACAATACAACCATATGAACAATGAGACTTAGTTGACCAATAAAAAGCATGCAACAAGACCATATCATAAGTCGGGTATGAAATGATTAGATAAATAGACCCATGGGTTCATCCTTTTGGTGGATTGGTTGGAAAGATAGATAACTTAGGAAGGATACACCAAGGAAAAAAGATTCTGATTTAACTCTTGTATTTGGTCTACCAAAATCAGGCGGACTGAGGAAGCAACAGATGGAATAATAATTTCTTGTGACCTGTTTTTTTATCTTGTAACCCTCTTATTTCTCATGATCTTTCACATATCCAGCACAGCTTATTTTATCTTGTAACCCTCTCATTTCTCATGAGCTTTCACATATCCAGCATAGCTACACTTCTTTACTGAGCAAACTCCCAACATCATTTCTTATGCAGAAAGCTTGAGTTGTTGCCTCGTATAGGATCTCTTCCCTCTTCTTATCAAATTTCTCTCCTCTCTCAATATTCAAATTCTTCCACAATTTTCTGCTGTTGTTTTCTTATTAAAAATAACTATTTATAGGGTATACTGTGCTATTATTATCCTCTTGTTTTATGTTCTGAATTCTATGGTTCTTTCAATTTTTGGTGTCACCTTAGTGGCTTATTCTCAAGGCACATTCTTGATTCTTCCAAATCTATATAATAAAAATGTTATTTTCTCACCTGTTCTATGCCATAAAGATGATTAGTGCAAGTGGTTATAGGAATGCAGGAAGCAGAGGTCAACAATGCTGTTATTGATTTGTTGATCATGTTTCTAAACTAATTTCTGAAGGATATTGCTGACTTGTTTCTTTTTTCTCAACTAGGTTATTATGTCCATGCTATGTTGTATGAATGGATTATTATATCGAAGTTTGTTTTGTACCAGTTAGCATAAGCTAAATTTCTCATTCTGGCACCGATCAACATGGAACAACCTCGAGATAGCAAAACCCCACCCAACAACACCTTGTGATGCGAGTTTCCAAGAGTCCTGGGACAGCAGCAATTGTGTTCAAGGTTGGCCAAGGTTCTGCATCACGACAAGGGCTTCCACATAACTCCAAAATCAGTGACAGCTTAGCTCGAGATGAAGGGCATTTTTGTCTGAGGTTGGCAAAGATATCACAAGCTCTTGAGACTTCCACACAACTACCAGCAATAGCTACAACTTCTCGTCGTCCATGAAAACTTCTCGAATAAGTTTTGAAGTCTCGCCACATACCAAGGATTAAGATTTCTCCTCCACACAACTTTCTCATGGCCTTCAGTGTGACTTCTGGGAGCTCACAAGATGAATGTGATCCAATACCCTCTAACCTGCTTGGCATCGCCCTTCTCCAATGCAAAGGTCACCACCATCTTTGACTTTATTGTCACTCAAGGCAACCTCTGGGTCCTCCTTGTGATATATCCGTGGGTTTCCCTCTTCTCCTTTCCTCATCTCCTCTTCTGGTGTAAGCATTTAGGAAGTTTCTGGCGCCAACACTTGGCACAAGTAGCACATCTCAAGTTGGCTGTATAGGCTGAAACCTTGACTAAAACCACAGTTTGAGATTTTAAACCTTGTTAGTATTGATGTCATCCATGCCTAATTTGACATTTGAACCTTTTTACAAGAAAAAGATAGTTGTGAAGACTTATATTGCATAGTCAGAGCATAGAGAAGAGAGAATAAGAAGTATGAAGAGAAGAATATTATTCTTATTTTTTCAATTTTGCTTATACATCCTTAAACATGATTCGGTAAAAAAAAAAAAAAATCATAAAATATCTGAAAATCAACAGACATCACTTACAAAGAAACCTATGCCTATCCGTACTTAGCACCTTGAATTGTACATACTGAAACAACTACCACTTATTAGCCTTCTCATTAACAATTGTTTGTAAAATTCCTAAATTTTGATTAGTAAACTTTAGCTTCTATGCAAAAAAGACAGCTTATATAAGAACCATATATTTTCTTTTTCTTTGTTGTTCATCAGAAGTATCTATCGAGTAGCTAACTCACTTAAGTAACAAAGACAAACCTTTTGGAAGATCATAAGAAAAATAGACAATAGCTCCTGGAGCGAAGCCAGCCGAGTAGAAATCCTTTGATGTATCTTTAACACGTTCCTTTGGAGGAGTGGTATCTGAAGCAAAATAATCAGTAAGATTCTTTCCTCTTCTATGGACAAATATTAAATCATTTGTGCAAAAAACCATAATCCAAGATGGCATTCACTCAAACTGTTTCTGTTGAACATTTCAATGTAATAAATTAAATTAGAAATCAAATTACAAAGTACAAACAATTATGAAACAATAATGGCATGCAGAAGAATCACATGCTTGTCCAAAGAGGAAGCAAAAGAGATGTTTGGACAAGAATTCCCTCAATTGTGTTAAAGTTATCTTAGTGAGACTAAAATCTCATTCTCATTCAATGGACAAAGCCTAATAATTGTTTTATGTAAAAAGGACTAAATTATAAGTGGAATGAAGGCTAGGGGGGACTGAACAATTGCCCTACTAACAAAACTAGGGAGAAATGTGAGGATGAGTGATGTTCATGACTCAAGCAAAGCCAAATGACATGTTCTGGCTTGCAAAAGCCAAAACCTTTTGGGTCTGTGTGTTCAACAACCTTCAGAAAACAGACATGTTCAGTCTTGTACATATGTCCGGTTGATATCTCATCTAAAATTAAATATGATGAAACTTTGCTGTGTCAGAATGTTAAGCAATTTGATCTAACAATAATAACACGATGTGCATGAGGAAACCCATATTGTTTTCACGTAGCACTGCAATTGTTCAGTTATATAGCTAATTAGAATAATCTTTACTTTTAAAATTTTCAAATGGATATCAGAACATGAGGTTTTGAATGTTCAAATCCTGTCAGTCACAATATGACATATACTTTCCTAGTTAATTTGAGTTACCCAACATGTTAGGCTTGGACCAATCTGATCTGCACTCCCAAACGTGAGGTGTTAAAAGAACAAATATACCAATTAATCTCTTTCCTAAGCATCTCAAGCTTTTGTTATAAGTGGTTAGCTAGCTAATTTTAACTCTCTGACCATAATAGGAATGGCTAATGAATCAGGGTCTACAAGATATTATTTGTAGCCTATGTCCAATCATCTACAATGTGTGCATGCCTAGCTGGTTAAGTGGACAATACTCTGTTTTTTATCCAAAAAAATTCTCTCTCAAGATCAATCATATGGATAACTAAATTTGGATAGATCACAGTGAATAACACGAAACAAAAAATTGCTAAGACATCTATCACTCATATTTTATACAACACTTTATTTATGCTTCAAAAAGATCACTTACATATATAGAATGGTAGATCAGGATGAGCAACTACTTTCTTCAAAAGATCCATCAAGCTCTGGAGAGTCTCCGTTGGTTGGAACTTTGCCTCAAGAATATAGTTATCTGGGAAACGAACCCTAATAACAGCCTGGAAGAAAAATTCAAAGATATTCTTAAATATATATAGTTATTCTTAATTTAATTTGGATCTCTTCCATATTTTAGTATTATGTTAGGTGCTAGATACTGGGCAATCCACCTAGAACCACCTTTTAATCCCTTGAGCATTTGATTTAATAATAATATATTTTTACATAATATAATTAATAAGATAATTTACAATTACTTATTAACAAATACATATCAATAACCTAAAAGTATTTTTTGAATAATAAACATATAAATAATAAAATATTTGTTATTGTTTATCCATAATTGTATATTCACAAGATGTCTTTGAATCCATATTAAATAATATGTAAAAATGATACAGGATTATAATATCTTTGAGATAAAGATTGGGTAAAATAATATATTAATATATTAAGTTTAAATCTGTAGAAGAATGTTAAGTTCCTTCTAGAGACCCATGATCGCCCCCTCCCCTCCTCCATCAGCAAGCACACTTTTATTTTTATTTACTTGTCGAATAAGCATATCTAGGCATTGCTAAAAACTACTTTTAACTTCCTTTCTTCAATAACTTTCTTTCTGATATATTTAAGTTCAGCTTGGTTGAGAAAAGTTATTTAGAAGTGAATTTCTGCAAGAGCATAAAATATTACATAAAAAACAAAGGACAGCAGAAAAAAGGTTCATTTCTCTCTTAGCAGATAAGTGAAATAGCATGGTAGCTATAATTACTAGGTAATAGGAAATATGAATTACAGTTTCATGGTTCAACAAAAAAGAAAATTAAAGAACCTCAAAAGAAGAGTAAATGCAGTTAGCCCTTGTACCTTGGTTATTTTTGCTTTACGGGCTGCGGCATCTGCCTCTCTCATTTTGTGGGTCTTAAGAATTTGTGATTGCGCTGTTGAGTTAGCAGAGGAATATTTATTAAAAGAAGATAACACAAAAACTATCAACTGAGTAAAAATATGAGGTTGGAAACAAAAGAATTTTCTATAGCTTGTTAACTTGATCCTGTCCCACTATTCTGTCCTATGATTTAGGAAAAATGGATAGCATACAATTGTTCCATGAAAACTAATAATTCAAACTAGGTTAAGCTCCAAATGCATATTACATGAACAACAATGAACACTACCTCCAATTCTATTGGACATGATCCGGTAATAGTCATCTGGTGTAAATTCATAAAATTCATCAGGTTCCTCTGCACATAGATTGATTACCAGTTAATATGTGATGTGAAAAATTGCAATCTGCTTGGTCAAAGATTATAATTATTTGAAAGAGACTATTAAACATTAACAGAGATTTTCAGATTGTTAAAGAAGAATCTTTAATGAGCTCTTGTTGCATTCATGTACGTATAGCAACACATAGTAACAAAACAAATGCATGATAGACCTGCAGATGAAGGGAGAACTTCGTCCGGCTTTGCTGAACTGGCAGCGTTTGTAAAAACACGAATTGCATGACCAAGATCCTTCTCCACAGCCAAAAGCTTAGCCTGAAAATATGAATTATGCAATAGATTAAAAGTACAGTCAATCGACATTAATTGCAGTAGCAATTAGCCACACACAGACATTGAGTAGACTGGTCTAATAAGCATCAAGATGCTTTCATTACAAAGAACACCGAAAAGCAGTTTCCTCCTTCGAGACAAAGCTACAATGCGCACGTTAGAGGATGTTATTCGTTTACGGCATCAATTTGGTGCCTTTGCCATGCAAAACTAAGTTTGCCTAAACAAACACCATACAGCAAAAAGAAGGGGGAAAAAAAATCAACCCTAGAAATGGGACTTCGAAATCAGACAAGGAAAGAGCGGCGATAAGAGATCCAGAGAGAGGAGGAGTAGGCGACCTTGGCTTGCTCTGCATCCATCGAGATCGGTGCTCCTAACTGAGATGCGACACAGTTGACGGCAAAGGGTGGGTCACTAGCGAAGGCGAAAGGAACCTCGCGTTCAAGGCGAACGGCGTAGTTGGATCCCGCGGCCGCACGGTGAAGGATCAAGCGGGCTTTGCGAGTGACAGCAGAGGGCGGAGGAGGGGTCTCGCGATTAACAACTGCGACCTGCGCAGGGAGCTCCTGAATAACGATGGAGGGCAAAGTAACATAGCTACGACGAGTCTTTATTGATCTTACGTGGCAAAGAAAGACATCAAGAATCAATCTACCATGATAAATCAAGAGGTTAATGGTCATGACCCAACCGCAATTACATTGATCTTCGTTACACTAGTCGGCTTCAGATTCACTCGACCCCACCCAAAGGTCCCTCAACCGGACGGTCACTAGGCCTTGTTCTCGGTCAATCCATCTCGAGCACTCCACCTTGTTCTCGGGCACCACTCGGACATGCTCCCAACTGTCTCGGCCTCACTCGGTCTCAGCCAGTTTGACCTCTTCAGTCACTCGATCTCACTCGCCCTCGGCTAGTCTGACCTTGGTCGCTCTTAACCGACCGACCCCCTCGGTCTCTCAATCTCTGCAAGCTCGGCCACTCGGCCTGACTACAACTTGGCCTCTCTCGGCCATCTTCCACACTAAAAGACAACTAAGCACGTGAGCTCTGTCAAAAGATTAGGACGATTACTAAATTATCAAACTTGGTCCTCTAGTTCCTCCTGTGTCTGTGCCCAAGGCTAAACAACAAGAATAATCTGCGCGGCTGAGTCCTAGAACGGTTATGAGGTTCGCAGGCTTAACTCCCCAGATGCTATATTCTCCGATCGCTTCTCAACAATTCTCAGAAGTTGTTTCCTCAGATACCACCACAGTCTAGCCCATATCAACAAAAATGTTCCCCTTGGGCGACTATATAAGCTCTCCCGGAAGTATGAAGAGCTCTCTATCTGGATTTCAACTACTTCACATTCTTACTCTTCTTTTTCATCTCTGTTTTCCTTTGTTGATTTGAACGTCGGAGTAGTCTGTCCGGAATCCCTGGCATCCAACTAATCCGCACGTTCAACTTCTTTTCTTAGGTCCTTGAACCAGCAAAGTTGACGACGATTGATGTGACATATTTTTGACTAAAGACTTGATCGTCCACGGCATCCGCCAGGAACACTTTGTTTACCTAGAGGGATTGGATGGTGGACTGATGTGTGGCAAGGGAAAGGACTCTTTAATCTACTGGTTTTAAAATTTTATTGTTTTTCTTTATTAAGGAGTTTTCATACTGGTCAACTGTAATTTCCTGATTTACTTTCTCATAGATGATTGTGAGATTAATCGTATAAAATCGTTCAGATGATGGATTTCATTTTTCTACTGAACAGGAAGATTTTTTTTTATTTCTTAATATAAACAAACTTAGGTCTTTTGGAATACAAAAGTAAAAGTAATACCGTGGTCCGGGGTTTTAAATTGTCTACCCAATAATCATTATCAAACAGGAAAATAACTCTAAAATCCAAACGAAGTAAAAGACTCTCTTACTAGTATTATAATCACTTAAATTCTCTTATTATTATTATTATTTTTCTCAATAAGTATATACACATATAAAAATCTATACCTTAAATTTAAGTTCGGATTCAAAAGAATTCGATTCGGGTTTTTATACGGATCCGTTATCATCCATCTTGTCTTCAGTGCAAGGAATCATCCGTTCGCCACCGGGCGTTTCGTGATTTCGTGCCAAACAGAACCTGGTTTCCACTGCGAATCTCGATCTCGTTCGTCTCCTCTCCGATTTGATGTCCGATCTCCTCCGATTCTTGCTCCCAGATCTCGTCGGTGATTCCTCCCCGCCTCAATCCATCGACGAAGGCCCACTCCAGTTTGAGCTCGGCGAGATCCCTTGGTTGTAATGCCGGACCGCTCGGATTACGACTCCTCCCCCAAGTCGCAGTCGAGCTCCAGCGGCGAGGAGGTTAGGACGCTCCCCGATCCAGGCTCGCCAAGCAACGCCCAGCAGTCCTCCGACGAGAGCGGCAGCAGCGACGGCGTGCTTGTGGATCTCCCGGGACAAACAGATCAGGTGCCCGCTTTGGATCTTTCTGTTTGTTTTTGTTCCTTCTCTCCCCTTTCCTGTTTGCGGTTAGAGGTGGTGTCTTTGAACGATTAGGATTGGTTGTGGATGCTGACGGGGTTGCGACGCAGGATTCCAGGAGTGTGCGAGGGGATCCCGACACTGGCATCCTGGTAAATATAGATGGATCGATGCAGGAGTCCACCGATGAATCCGGGAAGGAGGAGGCGTTCGAGGATGCGTCGGATAACCTTAGCAGCACGGCGTCTTCCCGGAGTGTTGGGCTGGAGGAGTCCATGGCTGTGATCGAGATTGGGGAGCGCTCTGGTAATAGATTGGTGGATGAGGAGCTTGCTAGGGTTCAGGCTCGGCTAGAGGAAACCATTGCTGAGTGCCGAAAATATAAGGTAGGACGCTTGCCTTTCTGCCTGCGTAATTTAGTTGAGCTCTCACGAAGAGGAAACTGAAAAGCTTTTTTTTTTTTTTTTGACTCAGGAGGAAAGAGAGGCTTTTGGCAAGGAGATCAGTAGCGTTCGGAAAAATCTTCAGGACATCGTTGACCAGCATGCTTTGCGTGCCGCTGGCAAGAATAATGACTCAGTCAGTCTCCCTCACAATGAAGCAATTGAAAGCGATGATAGAGCATTGGCATCGCCCACACCTTTACACTCTATGTTGGATGGTTGTTCCAAGTTGTTGGCCGATTTGAAAACCATTGTAGGCGAGAGGATAGATTCTGAGAGTAAAATAAGGGAGCTTCATGCTGCTCTGAATGCAAAAGACCAAGAAATTGAGGATCTCAATGTCAAAATTTCAGAATCTTCTGTTTCTCGTGATATCATTATTTCTTATTTGAATTCATTCGAGGAAACACGGTTAAAGACTGTTGAAGAGTCAACCAACCTTGTCACCAAAAGGTTGCTTGATTCTCTGGGACCAGCAGTTGGCCAACATGTATCTGCTGAAGATTCTTCAATTGATAGTCTCTCTCTTGTTGAGAAGAACACACTTCTTCTTATAGAAAAGCATTCTAAGTTCTTGTCAGAGATCCATCAATTAAAGCAGTGCTTAGCAGAATGCAGGCCTGCATTTGCATCTATACAAGATGATGATTTGGGTAATGCTTTCAGTTTTTTTCGTGAGGAATTGTTAGAAAGCAAGAGAAATGAAGCTAATCTACTGGATAGCATTAAAAAACACGAGGAAGAGAAAGAGAAACTTTTTGAGCAGGTCGAGAAAATAAAAGAGAATTTGGAGACAGCTCAGTTGGAGACAAACAAAACAAAGGCAGAACTTGAACAGGCAGAAAACAAGTACATGATAACCAAAGAAAAGCTAAGTATGGCGGTCACAAAGGGGAAATCGCTGGTCCAACATCGTGATGCATTGAAGCAATCCTTGGCAGTAAAGACAAGTGAGCTAGAAAAATGCCTAGAGGAATTGCAACAGAAGTCTGAGGTCCTGCATGCTACTGAAGCTAGTCTTGACGAGCTGAAGCAGTTATTGTACCAAAGGACAAATGACCTTGAGAAATGTTTGGAAGAGTTACAAAATAAAACTATTGAACTAGAAACTGCAAAGGTAAGCATTGAGGATATGAATGCAAAGTATGTCACAGTAAGTTCTCTTCAGGAGTCCCTTTCACAAAGGAGCAAGTGTCTTCTGGACATTGAAGATACTATGTCACTTACAGATCTTCCACAGGAGGTTCTATCCATGGAGACTATTGATAGAGTAAGGTGGTTGATGAACCAAAAGGCTACTGCAGACATCATTGTCTTGGAAAATAGGAAAGTTAGGGATGCTTTGTTGTCAATTGAACTACCAGAAGATGTTTCATCTAGAGAATTAGATTACCAAATTAATTGGCTTGTGAGAGAATTCACCCGTGCACTAGATGATAATGGTCAGTTGCATGATGAAATTAGTTCTGCCCAGATAGTCACTGTATCACAACAATCACAAATGTTAGCGGCGCACAAGGGAATCAACAGCCTTGAGTTGTATCTTATCGAAGAAAAGCTAGAAAAAGAGATTATTCATAATGAACTCAAAGAACTACAGTGCCAATATGATGACATGGTTCAGAAATTATCTGTGCTTTCTTCTGATAAAGATCTATTGCTCAAAGCATTATTAGAATTAGCTGAAAATACATTAGATTACCAACTTCCTGTTGATATAAGTTCAACAGTAGATAGCTGTGTGATTAAGATCAGTGAAAAGATGGCATCATCTCTCACTGGAATAGAACAAATTGAAAGGATGCAATGCATATTGTATTTAATAGATCAGGAATCAAAATTATATGAGCAGATTCTGGACGATGAAATGTTTGAAAGATCTGCCTCTTCAAGGCTATCCGATGAGTTGACAAAGTTGTCAAATGAGGCAGCTATATTGAAACATGAGAAAGAGTCGATGCAGAAAGAAATAGAGCGACTTGAGGAAAAGAATTCTCTGCTAAGAGAAAAACTATCCATGGCTGTGAAGAAAGGGAAGGGTCTAGTGCAAGAACGTGAAGGGCTTAAAACAGCTTTAGAGGAGAAAACATTTGAAATTGAGAAGCTAAAGCATGACCTGCAGCTGAAAGATGGGACTATTAATGAGTACCAAGAGCAGATCAATAATTTGTCAACTAATATTAAGCATATTGAGAAACTTGAGGCAGGTATTGCTTCACTGAAGAGTGAAAGAGACCAGAGCCAACAGAGCTTGCATGAGAGTAGCACCAAATTAGATACCTTAGTTACTTGTATAGAGAAAATTATTGTTCCTACAGTAACTGTGTTTGAAGGGCCTTTGGAAAAGGTGAACTGGATTGCTGAGTACATTCAACAATCAGAAGTGTCAAAAGGTCATGCATTGGAGGAGCTCGATAAACTAAAAGAGGAAGCTAGTCTGCAGGCTAGGAGGCTATCTTCTGCCATTGAAACTATTAAGGAATTAGAAGAAGAAAAGTCTAAAACAGACCATTACATTTCTTTGATTTTTGAAGAAAAGAATGCAATTCAACTTGGCAAAGTTTCAGTCGAGCAGGAATTGAAGAAGCTTAAAGAGGAGGTTGATTTTAGTGCTAGCAAATTATCTGAGGCTTATGCTACCATCAAATTACTTGAAGATGACTTGGCAAAAGCAGAAAAGGATATTTCTCAATTCCAAACAGAAAGAAGTAATTTGGAAGCTAAAAGTGAACGAGAGATTTTTGAGTTAAATGTCAAGTTAACTGAATGCAGGGAAAAGTTGCTTGAGAGTCATGGAAGCATGGAGAAATATTTGGCAGAGATGAATAGTCAAGTTGGACATCTGATAATGTTTATAAAGGACAAGACTCTGTTATCTATAATAGCTGAAGAATCTAGTAAAAGCATGGATGGTTTCAGAAAAATGAATGGTATTATTCAGAATATGCATAGCTACTTTGCTTCAAAGGGAATGCAAACGCTGACAGACTTGGAGGTATGTTTTATTTGGTTTTTGTTCAAAAATAACACTTTTAGCTCTTATGAGCAATTGCAGATTTCACTCTTCCTACTTTATTTTAATCACTGCTAATCAAATTTCTGTTTTGTCAATAGTGTTAGCGCATAAAACAAACCTGAAATGAATATGAATTCAAGTCAACTTGTATCATTCCTCTTGTATGTTAGGACCGGTAGGATGATGACTGGATTAGCTAGAGGGGATGAATAATACTTGATTGGCAAATTACGATTTTTACTCTTGCTAAAACTTAAGCAAGGTAAATCAAATAATGTTAAATCTAATAAACCAATTTATGTGGTGCAGATACCTTGAGTCTTGCTCCATGTTCTATGACTCTTCGATGAGTCACCCCCTGAATGCCCATTAGCTTTCTTCTTCTTGGATCTTTCAGTAGGGGGAGAAACCTCTTACAAGAGTCTTGTTACAAGAATGAAAACAAGTGAAAGCTGGCTAAGATTATGAATATGACAAGAAAGATCTCAAGAGATCAAAAAATAAAAGTAAATTGCCAACATTTGCAAGCTCTTCTTGGTTCTCTTTTATGGCCTCCAAGTTATCTTCAACACTTTTCTTGTTATGTCGCAGATTAGTCAACTGACTACCTTACTATTTTTGTGATTGCCCCAACCTTTAGTGTGCCAACAGATCTTTGAGTTGATTTCACTCAATGCTCGACCTGACCAACCAATGACTACTTCAATTGATTCATTGTGACTTCAATCGACTACTATTTTATCACGTAAGTGATTTCAGGCCAACCATACTTCAGTTGAGTCACCGGGACTTCATTTGACTAAGCTATTTTATTACATATGTGATTTGCCCAGTGACTCAGCTTGCCGAATCGACTCAACTTGCTGATCGACTCAACTTGCCCAGTCGACTCAAAGATTACTTGTATACTTTTTCTCTACCATATTTCAATGACCCTTTCACTAGGTGGATATCCCTTTATCCATGGTGATCTCACTGAAGAAAGTATACATGGAGAAACTATCGAGGATTGTTATTCAAAAAGAGAGTAGTTTTAGTATGCAAACTAAAGAGTCTTTGTGTAGTTTGAAGCAATCCCCTGCATCATAGTTTCGAAGATTCAGTTAGGCTCTCCTTCAGTTCAATCCAGGATGATCAGAAATGTCTCAGATCACTTAGTATTTCATTTTACCTCTTTAGTTGGGAAGCTATTCTTCTTATTGTTATGATCATAATTGGATGGCTCTAAAGGGATAATGAGTCTGAAAGTTTGGCCTCATCGGCACTTATAAACTAAGGATTGAGATGATCTAAGATATTTCTATACATAGAGGTGACCTGCTCTCCCAACTGAAATATGTAGTTAATATGCTCAAGGAAATTGGTATGATGGGAACTAACCTAGTTGATTACTCTATGGACTGCTAGTAACTTAGTTGTAAATGTTAGAGACTCACGCATAGATACCATATAGTACAGGGCATAAGGTGTAACTTTACGCCAATGAAAAATAAATATAGGTAGAGAGGACTATATAGGGTATTAAACTTCAACAATTTCACATTAGTTTTCTTCATTGACTAATGATCTAGTTGAGATAGGATTTTTTGCTTCCATGTATAGTCAAAGTTAAAACTGTAAAGATGCCGTCTTCGCACAGTTCGCTCCATTGTTATTGATTCTTATGTGCTTGCATGGCCAATTATTTGAGTTGCATAGATATTTTGGAATTCAAGGTACTATTTCAAGCTTTTGTTTAACATAGCCATTCTGATTTTAGTATCATTTTTAATTAAACCCTAAACTGAATATTCATAGACCACACAATAGCCCAAATTTAAGACCAAATTGTTGTTTTTGCGTATTCCTGTCATACTAAAGCAATTGTAGCCAAAACACCTTATCATTAGGTATCTAAAACCTGAATTGTTGGTCCAAATGGGATGTAATGTCAACTCCTAGCATGCTACTATTGATTATTAATAAGAAAACCATAGACATGATTTTTGTCTGTTATGCTTGTACTATAAACAGATATTAACTGCATGATTTTCGTGCTTGTGTTTCTTTTTGACATGAAACAGACATGGGCCTGACCTTAATTTCTTCTGTCAGGTTTTCTCTTTGCCTGAACTTGTTAGGTATCTCTAGAATATATTAAAAATTTTTGAATCATGATATCTTTGGCTTATAGCTTCCACTTGTAATCATCTTTATACTTCATATAGTAATTATTGCATACTGATAGTTTTATTGAAAGTAGTTATATTTTCTTTTACTGTCAAATTGTGAATTTATTATGAATATGATATAAAGAGCAATTGTAGATATAGATTAAATTGAGTCTGATAGATGTAATTGTACTACAATGTCATGTTATATATCCAGTTACCCACCTTGTCACAAGTGATATAATTCTTCCATCGGATGTAGTGAAACACTCATAGTAAAGACTATGTGGACTAAAACACTTTTTTTTTTCTTTTGACATAACTGACTTATTGATTAATACATGTGACTATCAGAAATTAATCCCTCAATTTTTTTTTCTGAAGTCACGAAGTGAAATTTACTGCAGTGAGATCTTAATGAGAATGCATTTCAGTTCAGATATAGTGTTACATGCAAACTTGCACAATGCCTCTATGTCGTAGTAGATAGGTACTTTTACACAAAAGGAGAAAGTAAGCCATGGGTGCAGTTCCTTCCACCCTCGTATTCCACAAATGAGAACTGATATTGTTAATTCTCTCTTCTTTATATTTTCAAGTTGAATATGCAGATGTGTTGAATACTATCTTTTCTCTTGATTTACCACATAACCTTCTCTAGCTTGACTTTATATCAGCCATTTTCTTGTTTCTTCTTTATGGAAATTGTGGCAACCTTGATCTTTTTGCATGATATAATTCTCACCAGGATGCACCTGCATTTGAAGAGATTCCTTTACCAGAAATGGATAGCTTCACAAATAACTGCAATGCAATGTTTGAGGAAAAAGGTGCAATTGACAGAGAAGATGTTCCTGATTTGAGTAGGATTGTAGCAGGGCTGCATGCTCAAGTTGAGCTTCTTGGAAATTATTTTCGCACTTTCTTCAAAAAACTGGAAAGACACATTGCAAGTATATTGCAAGGTTTGCAAGTTACCAGAAATGAATTTGTTCATGTTCTTGAGCTTAGCGACTCCTTGAAGTTGGATTCCTATAAACTAGAAGCTCATAATAAGGCTCAGGCAGAAAAACTTGTTTCTTTACAGAAAGGATTGACAATGCTATTCTCTGCTTGCAATGATGCTACACGAGAACTTGCTGAATTGAGTGATTCAGGGGACTCTTCAAGTGGCACTGTCTCTGCCTCACATAAAGAATCCTTTTCAGGTGGGACTGAAGAGGATGTTGATTGTTATCCAAAAGTGGCTGATAGTTTATTATTTTCAGTTAATAAAATTAAGAGTAAGGTTCAGCAATTACTGAATGCAGAGAAAGTCTGGTTAACATCGGTAGACGATACTAAAAACAAATTAAAAGAAGCTGAACTGATTGCTAAAACTTCAGTTGAAGAGAGGATGATTAGCCAAGAAAGAGTTTCCATATTAGAGAGAGATGTTGAAGCATTGAATGGGTTATGCAATGATTTGAAGACTAAAATTGAGAATTATCAGGCCAAAGAGGATTTGTTGAGGGACAAAGAAGAACTTTTGACAAAACAGCAGCATGCTTTAGACAGAGGTAATTATTCATTTGTGTCCACTTTTCTGTTGAATCCTACTATTAACTTCCTATCGACCCTCATTCTTTTTATTTCATTATCAGGAATCAATGCCCAAGTTTTATCAGAGAGTCAAATAAGTGTGCTGATGGATAAAGTAAATAAATTAGAAATTCCTTATGTTGAGTCAGGAACACATGATGTTGGGGTCCATTTCTCAGATTCTGTTGAGAAACTCTTTTTTATAGTTGATAAAGTCAATGAGATGCAGCAAAAGACAGAAGTCTTGTCTAATGAGAAGGAAGATATGCATTTAATACTTGCTTCCCATGTCCGTGAAATCGAACTTCTAAAGAAGGCAATTGAAGAACATAATTCTCACTTTCAGGAATTGGAATTAAAGAAGAATGATTTATTGGAGATAAGTGGCGATTTGGAGAGAATTATAAAGAAGTTAGGGGGATATGATGATCAGAAATCTTTAAGCGGCAAACTTCTCGTAACAATGTTGGATAGATTGATAACTGCCTCAGTGTTGGAGTCTGAAAAATTAAGATCTAGAGCACAAGAATTTGAGGCTAAATTGCAAGCAAAAGATGATCTCATTCATGAATTGTTAGATAAGGTAAAAACACTTGAAGATTCAATTCATGCTCAAAGTTTGCAGCTGGAAATCACAAAAGAAAGGACTGTTTTCGAAGCAACTCCCTCAAAAATGGGTCCAGAGATCTCTGAAATTGAAGATGCGGTGAGACACTCCTATCTTTTCACTCATTTCCGATTATTTACTAATCAAAAAACATTCTATATAATTCAATGGACTTCTAGTTCTTCAAAATACAATTACAATTTATGATGCTGGAACTTTCTGGTCCTGGTATTTACAAGGTGTCCCATCCGTAGTTAATGAATACTTGCATATAAGATGGAGATAATAAATCAAAGAACCATATGGTGGCAGGCTAAGCATAGCTTGACATTGTTACAATTCAAATAACCTGTAAAACATGTTAAGACATTTTGCCATAAGATATTATTAGATTTATCTACTGTGTCATCTTGAATTTCATTTGTTTAGACAATATGACATTACAAGCAAATCAACATGGAAAAAAGCTCAATTGGCAAGTTGATATCAGATGGCTTGTATTTTATGAAATTACATGTTAGTAGCATAAAAGCCGACCCCACTTAGTGGGATAAGGCTTGGTTGTTGTACATGTTAGTAGCATAAATGATGCTTTACCTTTCAAGGATTATTTCAAGATATTATTTTAGTTGCTGCTGCTTTTTTGTAGGGACCACTGAACACCAAATTACCCATTTCAACTGCTGCTCAATTGAGAACAATGCGAAAGGGATCTGATGACCATCTTGTTCTAAACATCGATTCTGGGTCTGATCGTTCAGTTGTTTCTGCAGAGTCTGATGCTAAAGGTTTGCACATCAACCTTCTGATCAGTAAAGGAATTCATCCTTAGTGGTACAAATATATTACTAAATACTATTGTCTCAAACAGGTCATGTTTTCAAATCTCTGAATACTTCTGGTCTAATCCCAAGACAAGGAAAACTGATTGCAGATAGACTTGATAGTATTTGGTGAGTTCTAAATCAATATCTTAAAGTTTGATGCTGTTTTGGTGTTTGCTTTCTTGATATTTTCCTCCAAAGATCTTGTAATCTTTTAGATGCAAGGTCATATATTTATTTGAAATAAAACCATGGTCATCAAATCCTCTAGTGTAGTATACATTTTAAGTAGAGCATCATTAAGACTTCAAATTATCTGATTTATTTGAACTTTTTTTTTAATGTCGGTTCAAATAAAGCTTGCAAACTAATGATGTAAGCAGTTCTTAGAAATTTCTGTTTTCAAGACATTTTTCTTCTCATGGTATAGTACCTAGCACCAGCAAACTTAAGTTATCAAGAAATAACTAAAAAATATGCAACTCTGCCTGCGAGCTTCTCATTTCATACTAGCAAACTATTTTTTGTTATTATGGAAATACCATTCAATCTGACACATGATTTTTGCAGGGTTTCTGGGGGGCAGCTTCTGATGCGCCGGCCTGGAGCAAGGCTAGGTCTCATGGCCTATACGTTCTTCATGCATCTATGGTTGCTAGGAGTCATATTATGATAAGGCCAATAAATTTAGGTCACAAATTATAAGATTAGAATGTAATATATCTTTTCATTAATTTTTTTTACATCTAGTTTATATTCTTTCTCCCTTCAATTAACTGGAACTTGAATTCAACAATTCATAAACAGATCCAAAGATGTATAGTGATAAAAATGCCTTAAACACCATTGCTTCACGGAGTAATGGTTTGAATGGTGGGTGGCATGTGTTATAGTATCCATGAGTAGTAGGTATTTTTATTATATCGAGAGATCTGCATTAGCTTCCTTTGGCTTTAGGGAATAAAATGTATTTTGTTTTCTAGCAAAAATGTCATTTACTCATTTGGGAGATCCAAAATTTTCTATATAGTTTGTTTGATAGAGTTTTTCCTGTTTCCTTTTCTGTGTTCGGGAATTTAACTTGTTGCTATGCTGCCTGCTGTCCTAATCGAGTATATATATTGTTTTGTATTTTGCAATTGTTTAATATAGGACAATTCTCCTATAAAGTTTATACTTCATTTTATTAAATCACACACCTAAGTTTCCTAAATGTTTTCATTACCACTTGTGTCCATTGCAAAACCCATCACAAGTTAATCTTGAAACTGCCATTTACTTTTATTTGACTTTCTAGTCTCATAGTTAGTTTGTTGGCGTTGTCATTGTTAGATCTTTGCCTTGAATCATCAGAAATTTGATGATGTCATAGTTTGCAAGCATCGGGAATTGATGATGAGATCTTTTTTTGTTTTTGTTTGTTGTATACATGTATGTGTGCATATGCAAGAGAAATCCAGTAAAAAGAAATCCTAATCTTTCTAGAAACAACTTATCCTACCCAATTCAAACACATTTCATACTCAAGTGCTTAATTATAAGACTCTGGTTCTCATTATATTATTCTCTTCTATAATTTTGATCTTTGCTACTAATTCACTTCATTTTACATGATCATCACTAATATCATGCCCCAACTATCATTGATGTAGTCCAATTTTATTTTACAAGGCAAATCAAATCCAACCATTACAGTAATTTGTAATGAAAAAACACAAACAAGTCATACACCTCATCCAAAAGTTAGTCACTTCATTCCTGAAGCATGAATCTAAAATACAAATTTAATACAACTTTCCAATACCTCTCAGATATAAAAAGGAAACTTTTTGGTTGCTTGAAGCTTGATATTGCACCTGAGAACTCCCATGAATTGGGAATCTTTTAACATTTCAATACATGCCTTTGAAGACAGGATTTGTTCTGCAAATGCTGGCTCCATATTCCTCATATTCTGCTTTTGTGTGGCAAGCCTGCAGAATTGAGATGAAAGAACCTCCACATTATAAAAGGAGCATTCAGTGAGGGAAAAAGTTTCCAAAATTTCCCAATCACAAATGTCATAATTAACTTGGTGAAATATCTGTAAAAGGGTTCCTTGATTGTACCTGTTAGGCTCTTCCTTCTGTGTTTCGGTAGAAATGTTCAGTTAGGTCAGTTGCAACTTTTATATTTTCATATATAAACTCAGAGAAAGTGGATGCTTTGTATGTATAAAAAAGGGGAATGTGTTTTCTAGTTGCTGATCCTTATGACTAATAAGAGAAACTCAAAAGTTTTATTGAACTTTTTTTCATTATAATGAACATGGTAAAGTCAAATAAAGCCTGCAAAAGCTTGTAACATGGGCAATCAGAATGAAAGAAACTTGCAAAATACCATTTTAGTTTTTTTTTTCAATTTTGTCCTGCATAACTTTGACACTTTTTTTTGGGTGGTCAGCAACTTGGATCTGTGTTCCCTTCATTTGAGTTCTTTTTTTTTTTTTGAGCAATTATTGAATTCAGTTCTATGTTCACTATGCATACTCCAACTGTAGATATTGTCTAACCCCATCATCCTTTCTCCTCCCTCATGTTCTCATCTACCTTCCAGACATCGAGACTCCTTTGAGTATGAAGGTATGTGCAAACATGAATAGTGATCTTTTATCATGGATCTGTAAATGGTGAATTTACAGGCCTAATAAAAGTAACCCAAGATATTAATTCACAGATTCTCTTTTAGTAATAAAAGGTCCTTGGCATTAGTCTAAACTTATGAATATAGCTAAATATCTATTGCAGCCAAAGTAAGGTAGAGATCACTAAGGTTAATTCATTGGATAAGACAAAAGGGTTTAGGGAATGAAGGCATCGATTCTCCTACTTTAGCAGAGTTTGAATTACCCCATAAAATTCTGGTGTTGATGCAAGGACGGAACCGCCAAACCAAACTGCATATCTCTGAACAGGGTGGCTGACAACATTAACTTCAATAGGTTGAGACTGCAGCCAAAACAATCAAAAGACTATCATTATGAAAACTTTGTATTTGATGAAGGGAGAGTATTAGTTCACTTATTACTTTTAGATCTTCCTTGAGTTGGGCATCAGATGCTACAATTCTTGCATCCACTATCCGTTTTAGGTCTCGTTGCAATCTCCTATTAAAGTCCTTGAACATAGTTGAACCCCCAGATAATACTATATTCTGCAGAAGATTTTTTGTTTTTTGTTTTCAAAAAAGAAACATTAATAGCTACCCAAGATGGATAGAATTTATGTAGCCAAAGTATTCTGATTGCTTACCTTATATAGAGCCCGTCTTGTATCGATAGGAGATAATTGAATGCACTTATCAATAACAGCAGGTAGAGGAGTGGTAAAATCACTATTATAAATTTCAGGATGAAAGAAAACCTGCACACATTATATTCCAAAAAGACTTAAAAACCTGCTCAAATAACAGATAAGTTTGAAATAGTGTGATCATATAAAGAATATATTATTACTTAGATGTGAAAATGATGACGGAACAAAATTACCTAACTTGAAGTATAGATGATGCAGCACATGTGCGAGTTTGATTAGGTTATTTGCTATTGTAACATTCCACAGCTTGAAACTTAACAAGCAATGCATGCTCTATTCAATTAGGCAAAAGAAACTAGCATATCATATAAATATGCCAAGAATAGATAGTGGACAGGTAATAAATAGAAAATCAGAATTAGAGACATCATTAACAGAATAATAAAAAACACTCCAGCTATATTTCCATCACATGGCATATTAGGTACCAAGTTATTTGATTCTAGGTCCTACTGTCAATCCGCAATGGAAAACCTACATGCCATCTTTTTCACTTTCAACTCCTTAATCCAATTCCCTCTTTCAGACTTAGCTGTCCGTGGAGTTTAGATGATCAGGAAATCAAGAAAATAAGGTACACACAATCTAATCCCATTTTGGTGACCATAATTTCAACTGATGAAACTTCATGATTGGATCTATGTGAAGGGCTCCCTAATGTGAAGGGACTTTATTGTGGTCTTAATGGAGAGCTTTTCAAAATGAGGTCTAATTTAAGGGTTTTACGTAAAGGAGTATTGGTTGGCTTTTAGAACAATGAATAAAATAGCATGTAAATAAAAAAATATATAATATACATATCAAAAGAATGTTCAACAAGGAAAAATGGAAAAGAGACCATCTAAAATATAGTAACATACACAAACTACAAATCTATTAAAAAAATTTAAAAGAGGGCCTAGGTAAGTCAGCTACTTGCTTACTTGCAAAGTCAGCTGTTTGTAATTCACCTATCAGCAAGAGTGATTATGCTCCTGGCTGCAATCTGAGGCTAGGGCTCTTGAGCTTAACAACCAAACCAGTCCAACCATGCCTCAATTGAGATTTCTTCTTTATTATGACTCGAGTCACTCTTCTCATGTCAACTGTGCCCATGTGATCTTTCTAGATATATACAGGAATATTTTTTATCCAAATTTTCACTTTCTAACAGTTTTTCCAGGTATACTTGATATCTAATTGAAAGAAGAACAATATTCTTTTCCATAATTATGCTTCGGACTCCTATTCGATTACCCAACACGGGTAGCATCTAGATGTTTGACAGTTGTTTCTAGTGATCTTTTTATTTGTGATTAATATGAATGCCCATGTTGGACACAGAGTCAGTTTGGAGCGTCAAGTGTCTGAAACAAATTGGAGAGGGGTTAGATGAAAACCCCAAATATCAGTTGGCATATTTGCACTTTAGGGGCCTTAAAAAACAGCAGTCTACAAATCTAGAGAAAAGAAGCCCCATTTGGTTCTTGCAGTCAACTAACTATACCTGAAATTTGATGGTATTTCATTTGTTACGTCTCTTGTAATCATGAGACTGTAAAAGTATGATGAGCAATGGCTCTAATATGTAGAAATTCATTAAGTACTTTCTCCTCTATGTTATAATAAAGCCAACCTTTTCTATAGATCATGTCAGTTGACATTTGATCTTTCCAATCTTGGTGGACAGTAGAAGTAGCTTGAAGGTATATGCCAAATGGAAGGTAAATGTAACGTTTAGCTGTACAAGAGCTACAACCGTTTTCTTAGGGGAAGATACTAGCTTTCCAAGTCGCTATGCAGCACCAATGGATAAGGTATAAATCTCAAGGCGATAATTGTCTAGTTTTAACAAGTCTGAACAAATAATGACACATGATAAAAAACTAGTTGGAGAAACAAAATGCATTCAAGTAAGCAAGACAAGATGGAAACGTTCACCTCTGGACCAAGAAAGCGCTCATATCCAATATCACATGAGTATCGGGCCCCAGTCTTTGGTTTAGCACCAACCCATTGCTTGGTATATTTACCAGGATCTTTATCATGTTTATTGAACTCCTGATATCATATGATAAATATTATTGTCAGTTGTTGCCAAAGAGTGAACTAACACTCAAAGATTCAATAGGATCTTGCAATTAGTTTTGTCACACTTCACATATCACAACAATTTTACTACTCCCATATGATATGTTTGTGTCGCTTCTAAAACTTTAACGCTGACCAAAATTAATATGACTATGTAACAGAGAATGTCCAACATCTTGGCAACAGTAGATCCTTCTAAGCTAGCAGGTAAATGATGTTGAGATCTATTTGGACCTTTAAGTATTAGGTTGAAGTAAAGAGAATGTCTTTTTTTATATGATGTTCATTGAGTCAGTAGCCAACCCCACGTAGTAGGATAAAGACTTGGTTGTTGTTGTTGATATTTATTAAGTCAGCACTACAACAATAACAACCAAGCTATTATCCCACTAAATGAGCTTTGCTATATGAATTCTCCTACGCCATTGGCCTCAATCTACTATTATATGCTCATTTATATTTAAATGAATTTTATCCTATTTTATTATTTTTATAAGTCTTTTTTAGTCTTCCTCTTCCTTGTCTGTTCATTGAGTAAAAGAAAAAGAAATGTAAAGCTTTTCATTGACCATAATCATCAAGATCTTGAAATTTTGAGCTTGTTTAAGATTTTAGTCCTCAGACTAAAAGGTAGGTCTCAATACTCAGTAGTCAGTAGCATGGTTTAATGATACTAGATCTTGTCAATCGTTTGTGGCAATGGGAACACTCTGAAATCCCTATGCATCGTAACCATTTCATACATTTGAAAAGTATTTTTTGTGTGAGTGAAAGATAAACACTTTGATATTTACATTTTTAATGCTCCACATTCTTGCAT
>JBBMKF010000046.1:5083242-5110385 GCA_037834155.1 Curcuma caesia | reverse complement strand
ATATCGAAAAGAAAAGGAACCTGGTATCTGTGATTAAGAACATGTCGAAAACTCTCCCATCTGGTGTTGTCGAAACATTCACCCTCCAAATTGTAAGCTCCAGCTCACATAGCACCTCTGTCACATCTGCAATTTTTCAAACAAACTTGGAAAAAATATATATAGACACAAACTGGAACAATAAAACTGAAAACAAAATTTGATCTGGAAGTGCCTGAAAAAATGCTCAGAGTAACAGGAATGAGATCTAAAGAAACTTTAAAGATCTAAATAAACTATGCAGGAACAGGAAGCTCCGACACACGAACCAGGATAAGACTAAGTAGAAGCAAAGTTTACCATGCAACAGGTCCATCCTATCATAGCAGGAGAACTTGAGCAAAAAGACTTGCTGTTTCTGCTCGGTGACGCTCTCCTGGTGTCTGATGAAGTTGTAGATCTCGATCCCCAATAGCGAGGAAGCATGCGGACATGCTTCCACGAGTCTCTTCTTCAACAAATCCCACCTTGTCGCCTTCCTTCCTCTCTCCACAACCCAGAACAGGATGTAGCACCATCTCCCATCCGTGCTGAAATCTAAACGATTCGCGTTTCAGTTTCTTACCGGAAACCAAAGAGAACCATTTCCAACACTTATTTTTGAAAACGAATCATCGTTCATGATAAAAATCGCATTTTGACCTAGAAAGGGGAAGGATATTCCGCCTCCGAGACTACAGGATCCCCAAGCCGGTCTTTTTATGGCGGCGGAAAAGAAAAAGGGAAGGGCGAAAAGAGGAAGATAGGGATTTCACCTCCTCGCACAATGCTCAGCCCGAAGAGGAGAATCACGCGGCAGAGATCGCATCCGAGTCCGGTCTTGTCAGGGCAACTAACGGTGATCAAGCTCGGGTCTTCCGGCCTCTCCGGCGGCCGAATGATCACCACTTCGTCACTCGGAATCCCCATCCTTCACTCCGTCGCTCCGACGCCGCTCGCCTCCAGCTTCGTTTCCTGCAGGTACGCTTGTCGTACGTTGTCTCTACTAGGGAGAGCACCGAGTAGAGCAAAGCTCCAGCAGGACAGCAGGAGCAGCAGGAGACAGCGTTGACCCTTGTGCTTGGATTCTCAAGGACCCCGGAATCTCCCAGCAAAGGGGTCGAATTAGCGTTCTTTAGTTTATACTTAGGACAATTTACCAAAATCCACCCTTAGTTATTGACTTTTTACACCTTGCCCCCTAATTTTAGCATGATTACTTCTTATTTTATAATAGAGACTATAAAATTATTTTTCTATAAATTGATTTTTTACATTTACCATTGTCACTATTATATGACATTTACATATATTAATGTTTCTAAATCTAACAAAATTAACTAACTTAACTAATATTTTAATCATCACGTGCGTCAGCTCAATGGCAAATTGATTTGTATGGTTCTGAAAAGGAATCATGCAAACCGAATCAAATTTAATTAATATGGGCAAAATTTGTACTTATCGAATATTTACTTTCGAATAAATTAAACCTTAAAAAGGAGAGAATTTACTTCTCATATTCTCAATGCAAACAAAGTCAAAACGGAGATTACAAGGAATGAATTTAGCATGTGTTCTACTATGAAACTATTAGGCTACATGACAGGCAAAAACATACAAAATATTACAAAGAAAATGCAAATTATTTTTACGTAAATTATAGCAAATGCAATGTTAAAAATATACTTGAAGCTCTAGATTCTAATTGGCATAGTCAAAACAACTATAGTTGTGCTCTCTCACTATCACACTAAACCCCTAACACTTTACCGGTATATACCAAGAAGCTTCAGGCATGCGTTGATTACTTTTATCTTTTCTTTTTTTTCAAAGCGTGCGAGTGACGATCAAGGTTTCACTGGATTTGCACCATTAAAAAATTTGGTTTGAAAAAGAAAAAGAAAAAGAAAAGATTTTGAGTCGTTTTCGTGGCCAAATTAGTTAAGAAAAGAATTGCGTGCGATACAATTATAACTCGTGTGGCTGCCGATCAGCTTGAAGTAACAAAAGGAACCAGCAAGAAAGAAAAAAAGAGAATGTTTTTGACTGATCTCTTTGCATACGTGAAAGAATTAAAGGTTATTTTGATGGATCATTGTACGTACGTTGTTGAAGGTGTTTTGCCGTCCCTTTTATCCTAGAGAAAGTTTTAGTATTACTGGTGTGCAAGTTGATAAAATTTTATAATTAAGTGACCTTTACGCAATCTAGCATTCCTTTTCTTTTGGGCGATGAGTGTTTTGTATGGCACAAGAAGTCATTTCTTCATCTTGATCTTGATTCAGCAGTTCTTAGGTGGCGAATGCCATCGAAGTGCCTACTTTTGAATGTGTTTAATTTGTTCATTTTGTCCGATAACAGTTTATGTGTTACTAGTGCAGCAAGTCTATAATTTCTAGCACACTAGCAAAAGTATATTGTCTGTGGTATGAAGCATCATCATTGTAGACTCTTATATATGATTTATGAGACATCTGATAAACTTGGAACGATACAGAGAAGATTAGCATGACCCCTACGCAAGGATGACACACATAAATCGAGAAATGGTTTAAATTTTTTACTTTTGGGACATAATTGAGTTGGTTACGATGGAACAGACTTGTTGAAGTGGATAAGGATCGAATCTCAACGAAACCAAGACAATGTTGTTCCCTGTCATGACTGACTGCAATTTCTTGATTTACCTCCTCACAGATGGTCGTGTGATCAATCGTGTGGGATCATTGGGGTGGCAGATTCTATCTTTTACTGAAATGATTTATAGAATTGTTCGGCAAAACCAAAGCAATGCCCTCTCTCGTCGTGGTCAACTATAATTTATTGATTTATCTCCTTACAGATGGTCGTGAATTCGATCATGTGGAACCGCTAAATAACAGGTTTTATCTTTTTGTTGAAATGATTTATAGAGTTAGTAAGCGTGAACAACAATTTTATTCCAATATACACTTCTACATAGATAATTGATGCAGATCAATACTACTCGATCGCACTCTCTTTGGTAGAACTTTATTTCCTTGCATTTGAATGGCGCCTGGGTCTGTACGTCAACATGTCTCAGTAGGCATCGTAGATGTGACCGACATGACTCCTCTGATAGTTTCAAATCAATGTTGAGTTAAGAAGAAGGAAAGTGGAATAGCACAAATGAAAACTTAAGTTCTCGTAAAGAAAAACTTACTTTCAATCATCATCATCTATCTTTTTATACTGTCGATGTCCATATGAATTGTCGCATCTGCTTGTGGACTGTCAAAAGCATAGGTCGTATGGAACCACATCCACCAATGGGCGTTAGGAGCATAGAGTAAAAAAAAATATGAGTAGTGCGGTCAAACGAACCAACGATGACGGAATGAGTCATTTCATCATATGATGGAGCAGAATGAGTCAGACCGATCCACCATCTTGACAGTTAAAAAATTTCCAACTCAATCCAACTCAATATAAGTTACGAATTAGACGAACTAACCCACAGACTTACTAAAAAATAAAAAATATATATAATATTAAAATTTTTACGTTTGTATTGCGAATTAGATGAATTAAATCCACAAGTCCATAAATATATATATATATATATATAAAATAATAATAATAATAATAATAATAATAATAATTTTAAATGTGATTGCGGATCAGATGGATTAAATCTACGAGTCCATTAAATTTTATATTTTTATTTTAAATTTTAGAAGAAATTTTTTTTTCCAATCTGCGAGCCAACCCAACTAGACACACCTTAAAATGGATTGATAAATATCAATTCAATCTATTTAAATTATTTGATAGGACAATCTAACCCAACGAATCTAATCCAAATTGACAGCTCTACATATGAGACTGTATGGGGTGTCAAAGGCATGACAATGGCGTTGTCCATTTGACACCGCGCAAAAGTCGTCACAAATTACATCTATTGGTGTTGTCAATGATTGTTCCTAACAGCTCCATGTCAAAGGTGCAACTATCAAGAATAGTTGGACCTTTAGATCGGAATTTGGCACAATAGAGATATTCTTGATCGGGAATATTCTCGTAACCTGAGCATACCATCTTGTGGACATTCTCAATTGACGATACTCTTATAGTATAACATGTTATAAGAATGATTCCAAAGTGAATGTATGACTAAAATCTCGTATAATCTTTTCAGGACCCCCACCAAAATTTCTTAAATTCTAAGTAAAATGCCATCTATTTTTCCTTTTATTTTTTCTTTTAACCTCTAGACAGTAGGGACGTTCATTAACATCTACGGGCACACAAAATTGGAGCTTACTCTTTACACTCACGAGCCATGCACGCGGCGATTTTGTGGCCTTACACATGCAAGCTAATGAGATAGGATTAATGGCCTTCGATGGCCTCACGAACAAAGTGATGAGGTAGGGGTTAGCAGCTGCACACGTAGACTAACAAATCACTTAGAAAAATAAACAATAATTAGCCACTACGGCAAGATATCAGTGATCTATTATAATAACAGGCAAACAATATGGGAAGCAACTTGGTGATCAGGACCACTAAGAAAAATTATAATAAACCCGAGTGGGTTGTTGATCGGGACATTTAATTCAGAAAAAGATAATATAATAGAAAAAGATATTTCGGTGGTATCGGATTGTAATGAGGATTCAACTAAGGTAAAGTATCATAATATCAATTAAAATTCAGAGGAAGCATTTGAAAAAGTCATGATCAAAGATTATTATTGCCTAGGTGGGCCAAACTTGAATCTCAAGGATGGATACGATGCATCTAATCACAAAGACGAAGCCTTAGATGTGCATTATGTACTAAATTAATCTTTCATCAGGCAATAAATTGTCAAGATATCTCCAACACATCTTGGATGAACAGGATTTGGGCGGCGGCTACTGTTGTTTCTTAATAGAATTAAATTGGTGAAGTGTCAACGTGTCTCTTTCAGGGAGATCTGCCCTAGATTATCTTTGATTCTGTAAGATGGGTTTTCGATTCAATCAAAAGTAAGTACTCATGAACTACTCCAATAACAAAGTACAAATGAGGCAGTTGTTATAAGTACGTTGAAGATAATTAAAAATTACAGGCATAACAAAAGAATATCTAGCCTCAAAATAAGATAGATACTCTCACCAAAGCAACTGACACAGACTCTCAGGATCATGCAGCAAAATTGAAATTCCTTCGTCCTCGTGATCAACCGTCTGTGTTAGAAGAAACTTTTTGCATGATCATGGACTCAGCGATCCCGATTGCTTCAGGTGATCCAGTAATAGTTACTTTCCTGAATGTTTTGGGTCGCACAAAGTATCAGAAACCGCAATTTGTATGGTTTATTTGGAAAAGCAGAAGAGCTTGTACCTATCCGACGTGCCAGAAATGAAATCACCTCTATCTGATATCTTGATCCTGGCCCCACTAACCTGAAAATCCAAGAATTTACATGTTGGAAAGGTTCCAGAACTTATGCATCCACCAAGTACAGCTAGCTGATGGTGGTTAGCATTGCAGATACTTTTCATAATAGTTGAATATTATTATGATAGGTGATACAGTACAATAGATTAGCATTGCAGGAATCATTATATGAAAGCCTCGCCCACTTCACCAAATCCTCAGTGAAGTAGGTCTTCTGTTTTCATATAAGTTTTATTGGGGTTTGTGCATGAGACTCCACCAAAATTCAATAAACCATATATTTTAACAAGACAATGACCGTTTCTACTTCACCGAAAGCGGTAAATGGATATTAAAAGGGAGATGAAAAAATCCTAAATTACTTTTAGGAAGCATAAATTGAAAGCCCAGGAACTAGGGAGGACCTACACAAATGAATAAAATTCATCAAAGAAAAAGCCATATGAAGAAAATGCCTATTGAGAAGAAAACAAAAAAACCTGACTGATCTCCATTATGTTCCTTCCTCCACGACCAACAACAGCACCAATATGCTCATCAGCAATTCCAATTGTCACTGAATTACTCTGGGCTTCAAGAGGCCTGCCAGGTGACCGGGACGGATGTGAAACGGCAGGTGAAGCTGCACCCTGCCATATGAAGGAAGCATAAATAGCTATGATATATTCAGAAGTAAATTATCAGATGATGCTTAATCTTGCAACATGGAGAAGTGATCATTAAACACTACTGCAAAAAATAAAATTTCCAGAGGTACAACATCAAACAAAGAAACACTCAGTTTTCAATAACAATACCTGTGAATTTTCAGCATTTAAAATAATAATATTATTTTTAATCACATCCACTAATCCACAATTAAGAAGAAAAAAAAGAAGGCAGACCATGCTCAGCCAGTGACTATGATTATTATTTCTAGAAGATGCGATAGATATACATAGAAAGTAATGAGCTTAGGCACCATGCATTTCACTTCAGCTACTCCAATTAATTTCAAGCATTCGACAAACAGGACTAGTTATTCAACAACATAGCGGTTTACAAATGTATACTAAGGAATATCTTCAGGAATGCAAACTTGAACATTTTTGAAGTTGTAAATCATGGACATCGATTTTCAAAAGCAATTTTCCAAAAGACTGCCCCATAGCCCACCACAATAGAATACTGAAAAACAAGATAGTCAAGTATTCAACAGTGAACCTCAAGCTTCCAATATAATGTTTATAGTCATCACTGAGGTAGATAGTTGTATTCGTCCCAACTATTTGGGGTCGACTATGGATTTTCTCTCTTCATTAAGCTTCATACAAAGTTGTGTCATTAGTAATATTAAATCAATTTAATCATTTTCTTCTTATTGATGTGAATTCTTGAGGAAGATCAACTTATTATTCCTAGAATAACTCTTATCTGTTGGGCAACAATGCTGCCGCTAGGCACCACCGGATCACTAAGGCTAACTTTCGTCCATGTTCGAAGAGTGAGTCTTATAGTCAAGCTCCCTTCTCTCTTTTGCCTTTGCACTTGAAAGGCCCGAGTAAACCTTGGCACGCCTTTGTTAGCTATTGAGAGGCTTAAGTCCTATAAAAATGTCTGCCTGAGAATGTCCTTAGCCAATAGCCTATCTGTTTTAATACAAGGTTAGAATTTTAGCTCTTCTTACATTAGTTAAAGTTTTCTTTGATCTTACATCTTCCACTTTGTTGATTCTCATACCATCTAAAACTTAATTACTCACATTTTATCATCTATTGAAGTTATACCTAATTACTTTTGGATATAAACACTTTCTTATTTTTTCCTCTATTAATGTCATGTATCCAACTATATATTCTCTTCTATGCTAACAAATTTTTTTTAACATGATGCATCCTAACAACACGACACCACATTATAAACTCTATGTTTCAACCATCATTTTTTTTTGTTGCTATTAATGATATCCACATTAATATCTCTTTGGTAAATTATATATCTAAGAGTATAAACTAAGTTTGTTTGTGCATTTGGTTTTACTTCAATTTCACATATATCCTCTATGTGTTAAAGTTTTCTCCATAATTCACGTTACTAATTTAATCCTACACTAGAAAAAAAAGCAGCCCGATGCACGAAGCTCTCGCTAATGCAGAATCTTGGGAAAGGATCGGATCACATTAGGTTTATTGTACGCAGTCTTACTCTGCATTGTAAAAAGTTATTTCCGTGATTACAAGGTCACATGACAACAATTTTACCGTTATACCAAGACTCCTCTTCATTTAATCCTAGTACTAATTAGCACAATTATTATTGGCACCAACATGATGCGTCTTGAGCAAGTTCATTTAACACATAGGTAAAAAAATAAGGACTTAGAACTGACTTTTACTTTAAACCTACATTTACAGAAAAAGGGTTCAAATTTTAAACAACTATAACACTAATGATTCAATTTGTTATAATTATTAGATATTCTTTTTTTCCTCTTAAACCCACTGCAAATAGTCATGTAGAGATAATCATAAGTTTTTCCAAATGAATAAAATCCTATGCAAATGCCTTTTTTTCTCTCCATATTTCTTGTCTTGTTAAACTAATATCATCTACAGTGGATTTTCTAGATGTGAAAGTAAATTGATTCATTGAAATGCTTGTCTTATCAATTATCACTCCTCACAATTACTCTCACAAAATTTCACAGAATGACTCATTCACTTATCCCTCTATAATTAAAACAACATTACATAATGATTTTTGATGTTTATTCATGTTCATGGCCTCAATAATTTCATTAAGTAGCAGAAGATGCATTTCCAGAAGGATTAATAAAATGCAGATCTTCTGAACTTAAGGAATCAGAACAAAACACTCAAGAACTCAAATATCAAATCATCTAGCAACCTTAAGAATGCTCTTATTCTCTCCCACCTCAATGAAGTCAAATAGGCAGGGATCAAGATCGATTCTGACACCAACACTCAAAAAACTAGATTATGCTCATTGGTGTATTTGTAAGGCAACCTACTGTTTCAAATCAGATTACCAGTTCAAGTTATTAAGAATCTACTGTTCATTAGTCCATACTCCAAATGCATGTTTCAAAAAAAAAAAAAACACTAACTGTAGCTACTTCAACAATAACCTAAGTTTCAACATGCTTGTGGATGGAAAGGACACTGGAACAATAGCTGATGCAGCGCCAAATTTGAACCGTTGAGTTGAATCACACAAGAACTTAGACAAAATTGATTAAAGAAGTAACTATATCACTAATAGAAAAAACCCTCACAGAAAGATTGAAAAGTGGAAAATTTCATTAAGCAAAACTTTAAAACTTCAATATTACATAAATAGAACACCACATTGATACACTCAACCCTAAACAACCTAAGAAATAAATCAGGAAATACAATTATCACTATTAATTGACTCCAAATTAAAGGGCAGCCCCAGTGCACGAAGCTCCCGCCATGCGGGGTCCAGGGGAAGGATCCATTGTACGCAGCCTTACCTTGCCTTTGGCAAGAGGTTGTTTCCAAGATTTGAACCCGTGACCTCTAGGTCACATGGCAGCAACCTTACCGTTGTGCCAAGGCTCCCCTTCAATAAAATTATCTGATTAATTATATATTTTATTTAAATTCTAATAATTTTTTTATTTATTTATCACTTAATTAGATTATTATTTTTTAACAAATCTCATCAACCCCTAACCTAAATAAATAATCAACCCTAACTTAAATAAATAATCAAATATATTTTCTAAAATTCTAATCAAATTATCCCATTAATATATATAAAAATTTATTTAAAATTCTAATAAAATTTTATATATTCTTAAAACCCTCCACAAGGGCCACGGTATTGCGACGACCTCCACTGGCTATTGCAGCCGCAATTTTTTTAATTTTTTGATTTAGTTAATTTTTATTTTTTAAATATGTATTTTTAAAAAATAAACTATTATTAATAGTTATAAAATATTAAAATTTATTTCAAAATTTTTAAATAATTTTAAAAATTAATAAATATTTTATAAAATAATTTAAGTTTTAAAAATAATTTTAACATTAAATATAAATTTAAAATAATCTAAAATTTTAAAGAAAATATAATTCTTAAATATTTCAAATAAATTTTTCAAAATTAAAAGTTTACAAATACATTCAAAAAAATAATTTAAGATTTTCAAATAATTTTATAATTATTTTTAATCTTTCAAATGATTTTACAATTTTAAATTTAATTTCAAATTTTAAAAATTATTATTTTTTAAATAATTTAATAAGTATTATCTTATGAGAAAATATTGAAATATAAATTCAACATTTCAACATATAAAACATATTTAATAATAAAATATTAATAAAATTAATATATATTTATATTTAAAATTTTAAAAATACCGAAACTATATCGGCACGGCATGATACGATACCGAAACCTCAGCACGGGTCGATATTTTAAACCTTGGACACCATAGACTCCTACATCTGGCAAAGGTTGTAATGTACATAAGGGAAACTAATGCAAAGTCCGTTTCACTATTTAAGCACCATACCTATGTTGAAATCAGTTTGGATGTAAGCAAGATATCAAAGGAGCCAGAATCTCAAACTTATGACAGCCATACTGCAAATGCTACTGGCCGGCTGATCCACATGATGCGGACGAACAAATCATGCCGCCAAAATAGAACTGATGAAGAAAATATTATTAAACTGAACATGAGATCTTCAGTTCTCCTACGGAAATGATTACTTCAGTTCCCTCTTTCTCACCTTGGCAGTTGTCTAATCATTGACTCCTTCATAGGTCAACTAAAAATGCCTCCTTCCCTTTATAGTGATCTTACTCATATGATGGCTAAGGAATACACTCAATTTATGGTCTATACTATCTAAGACTTTTTTCCTATGGCAAAGATCATATCAATTCATCTCTTTCTCACCTTAGCAGTTGTCTATCATTGGCCCCTTCATCTGGTCAAAACTCAAAATATCAATGATTTCACTAAGGAGGTCTATATAATGCAACCTCTGGATTTCTCAGGGATTTAACTGATTTAGTGAGTAAGTTGAAGAAATCATTGCGAGGGATAAACTAATCATCGTAATTTGGATTGAAAATCTGGATCAGCCCTTTTTCAGTTTAACATGACTAAGAGCATAACCAATCTCTAAGGGCTAGATTTGAAAAATTAGTTCTTCCCTTGTTCAGTTTAGCATAACCAGGAGTATAGCATATCAATAGACATTTCATTTCTCAATCAAGAAGGTGTATCCTTTTATTGTTTATGTAGATGACATCATCATCACAAGTGATACTCCACTATAATCACATGATTGGAGGATTGGGCAACCACAAGGCACCATTCCAATGACAATTCATGATTCTAATGACATGGTTTTATTTTAAGAAGTGTATGATTGCATATTGACCATAAAGCTATTAATGAAAATGCAGATGTTATTTCACAGTTATTAGTGTTGTCATTGCCCTTGTTAATTGAGGTTACTAGTTGTGTTGACAAATTTATTGGTAGTCTGGTTGTTAATTCACAAGGATGTGTAGTTGTAATAATTGCTGATACACACATGTTGTTGGGCCTTATTTACGCTGCTCATATTTCCTTGTATTTGTTACTTAGCATATGTATGTTTACATTTTGTTTGTCTCAGTTTCGAAATTGAATGTCAAGTTGGTTTCATCGTCAAGTTGGTTTCATTAAATTTTTCTAGGTTATGGTGGTTACCATATAGAGGCACTAATCATCTTATTATGTTATTTTAGACACTAGAAAGCAGTTGTTTGTTAAGATTATGCATGTCTAATTGATGTTTTCCAATTTGTAGATTAACCTTAAGTGGAGTAGGTAGTGAAAGAATAATCACTTGTTATTTAAATTGTGATCAAAGGATTGCTTTCTGTTGGCATTAGGTGAGATGGTAGAATTTTATTTGACACATTAACTTATAATACATATACAACATCACAGACTATATTACCTCATTTTTATTGTGATCAAAATTTTATTCCGATCCAACAATCATTTGCCATTGATGTTTAGTTTAATTCATTAGTGGTAATCATCAGTTCTACTATTGTTTTATCTTTTCTGAAACAACTGTCATTAATGTACTATCTATGGCTGGTGGGTAAAATAGAAGGAAAATAACATTTATAACCTTCCTGCTATAAAATTGATGTCCATTAAAATGAAACTCTGTAATTTTGATGAGATGTGTGTTATAAGCTATTTAAACGGGATGAATGATAGCAAGTATAGAAATTCCATCAGTGGGACTGAAGCGAACTTTGCTTTAGTGAACAACATATCATCTTCCACAGCCAACAACTAGTTTAAATTTCTCAAGTAACAAGAAGATGTGTGAAATAATGCCTTGAATGCAGCAACAATGATAAACTATGTGCATTATACAGAGATATCTACAATGTTTACCTGTTCACCCTTCAGGTTAGCAGCAAGTTCAAGTTGACTTCTTATAGAAGTAGCAGGAGGGAACCTTGAATTATCTGAATCTGGCTTCATCCGTTTCTTTCTTTGATCAGTTATGTCTGCAATAAATCAAGATTAATTTGACTAATAAAATACACAAAATGAAGTTGCTTAGACAAATGCACCATCTGAGCAACCAATATGTGTTAACAGTAGAAGACTTCAAGCCACCCATTCGAAGGAAAAAATCAGGATTCCTATTTTATCTTCATGCATTAAGACAGATCAAGCATCCTAATTTTTATGTGCTAGCCTAACAAATTTACAATGTATAAACACCATCTACTTTCTATTTCAATCAATCCAAATAATACAAATCTCTGCTTATTGCTTACTTTGTATAAGAGTCAGTTTTTTCTTATAGGATTTTCTTCAACAATCCCCGTTCAATAGTCAGTCACACCCATATTGTAACGGACACATGGTACCATTCAGCAATGTTTAGAGAGCATAAGATTAACCAGAAGTCCACACGATCATTGAATGAGGTCAAACAATCATATATTGTTTTGTAATGCACTACATATATGAATGTTACTAGTCACGTGGTTACCAATTTATATTTAGATACTTTGGGTTAGTGACTAAATTGTAGGTTAGGCAAAGGAGCATTCATCTGATATGATTATTTTGAATGAAATTCACAGTTGCATTATCATGAAATTAGATAAAGCATTGTTAGTGAATTTCACCATGCACATTAGATGGTTACATCCTTCTCATCTTGAAGTGGAGAGGCCAAATGATGATACTTCCTATAATGACCAACACGAACCTCACTAGCTTGTCTCTAGAGAAGATAGTCCAGACATCGTCAAATATTGGTTCTCCTATGGGGGCATTGGATTTGAGTTCGTTGCTAGAGAACACCATAAGCAATGAGAAGGCAAGAGTTGGAAAAGAGATGTATACAACATATAGGCTCCAACAGTTCAGCAGCTAATGAATAAAACATGTGGGATTAATATAGGAAAATTAATATATTTATTAAAACACTTCCAATGCTCAGATCAACGGAAGACTTTGCAGTTGAAGCCTTCAAGTTCATAGTCCCAATTACCTCCTGCAAGTTGGCCAAAGGCAAGATCAAAACCCTAACATGTGACAAGAGAAGCAGTAAAAAACCAATTACAGCCAATCCTTTGGATGCAAACAATGAAGCAGAAGTTCAAGATGAGAAGACTCCTGGAAATGGTTTGGATGATTCCAACAAAGCCATACAGGACTACCACAAAGGCCAATGGTGGTGGTGGAGGTGGTGGTGGTGGTGGTGGTGGTGGTGGTGGTGATCTAACATGTGAGGTGATAAACCCATGTAGCATTCATCCAGCAAACAAGATATAGATGATTGAGGTTTCACACATTCCCCACTAAGTATCACAATGCAATGCCTCAACCCTATGCACGTTCAAAGGGGCAGAAGAAAGGATGATAAAAGCATAAAACTATGATGAGACATTAGCGACATTCAAAATCTTGAGGTGTGTTAGAGTTGGTGTTAGATTGAAAGAATAGATTCATATCATGTCAACGTTCCACTGTATAGTGTTGGTGGCAAATTGGAGATTGCTTGTGGAAGGAGATGAAGAAAAAAAATAAAGATAATGATTTTGTGTTCCATCTAGAATGGTGCAATTTTGATATTATCTTATACAAAACAAGCTACAAAAAAAAAAGCATTACCTCAGTTCATCTTGACTTGTATTGTAGCATATTAATGAGTATTGAGTGTTTGATATGACATGATCCTCATCGAGATGATTGACACGACGCAGAAGACATTGTCTATATCCAATAGTATCAAGTTTCGATAATTTATCGAAATAGATACGTTTCAACCGTGTCGCCCAGCACAATACAAGATTTTAAACTATGTAATTAGAGGTTAAGTCAGATTCAAGAACTTTATTAGACATAAAGATCAGAGCCATCAGTGTGGCTACAAGCTCATTTACATCAGTTGTTGTCTACCGCTATTTCGTGGTCATCACGTTCCCTATACAAGCTTCTCTTGGCCAATCATGGCAACCAAAGTTAGTGAGTCAAGATAATTTGTTGCATACATGGCTGAGAAGCAACCAGATATAGGCATTCCAAACCTACAACATTGACCTCAGTCTGACTAATTAATCCTTCAATTAATGATGAGTGACAATTTTTCTATTAACAGGAACTCCTATAATATAAGTAATATATATTAATAGGTTATTGATAGAAAACTCCAAATACCAACATATCCTATCTAATTTTAGTTCATCTAGTATTCAATTTACATTTGTTTGGACTTAAAAACAGCCCTTTTATTGTTTATAGGACAAGCTTTAAAGAATGAACAGAGTGGAACAAGCTAAAGAATGACTGACACCAAACTAGTTGAAACAGGTCTGTGCAAGTAAAAAAAACACATGTGCCTCAATTTAGAGTATTTGCTAAATTTAGACAACTATTTCAACATTTATAGGTAAAACTAGCATTTTGGTCAAAGAAGATGGAAACAGCACACAAGATGTAGACCAACTGTCATAATGGTACTTTACTGGTACTGTTTAGATTTGTCCAGGGATCAATATAGGACCGAAATTGAATATACATGATGAGTACTCATTCACATTCAAAACTCAAAAGAAAAATACAAAGTATTGCCACTACACAACAAAAATTTCAAACTGAGTTTTAACTTCTGTGCACCAAAGTAGAAACAAATATCCAAAATTTGGCTTAGCCAAAACTCTAATCAGAGTTAATCAACTGAAATAGGTAATCTACCTATTACTGGAACGTCCATAAAAAAATACTACCAATTGACATACTTCTTGTTTGAGGTTACTGAGACTACTCAAACAGCCTATCTTTTTCTTTGCACTTGCTAAGGATGTACCAGAAAATGTAATTCTATACTGGAGACAAAACTTTCAAAGGCAGTAAATCAGTCAAATAGAAGATGGTGAAGACAACCCAGCACATGCCCAAAGTCAATCCTCTCCGTCATCAGGTCCTGAATAAGAATGGAATTACAAGCCAAAAATATATATATATGATATGTTTGTTAAGGTAACCTGTCAGAAGAGAGAGAGAAAATACTGGGAAACAACAAAATAAGAAAAGGAAGAGGGAAGACAACAGGCAAGCAATTCCTATGTCATTTGTAGATGCATTGGATCCATTTGCTAATTTAACAAAGATAAGGAGACGATAACAAGTAATATGATAAACATTGATTATTACTGCCAAGGACCAATCAAGGAAGTAGAGTAAGAAAAAATGTGTAGGATTATGTATTTTTGGTAGTGAGACCTATTCATTCACCTATAACTGAAGTAACCTAGATTTAAGTCTGCTGAGATGGTCAACCAAGCTGGTGGAGTAGAATACACTATGGGCAATGGTTGATAATATGAGAATGATAGAATCAATCTGAAAAGTATTGTTAACTCTCATGTGTATGAAGGTCCAACATGTATGAGTATTCCAACTAATACCAAAATCATAACACACTGAGAACATCTCCTTTGAGTGCCCCTATGACTAGTGAAGAATCCACCTGCTATGTTGTAGAAGGAAATGCAAATGTAGCTAGAAAGAACATTATAAGCAAAAGATTCTGAAGGTATAGCCAACAACCTAACATGAAGATCTCGGAGTTAAATTCTAAAAGATAAGGACTGCACTCAAAGGATTTGTTCTGATAGGCTCAGGCTGTAGAGGCAAGCACTACAAATACAAGATATTGAAGAACTAGAGTCTGAAGTTCACTAGGTAGCAATTATCATGTTAAACTCTGCCATCTATATGACTCAACCCTGGGACTTAATTTAACCTGCATAGATCATATAAACCTGAAGCATCACTCAGTTATATCCCACAGTGATCAGCATATGTGGCACACAAAATGAGAAAATCAAGACTAGGAAAGACTACCTCAGGCTCAGCTGCAGATGAACTGTCTTCATCAATTCAACATGAGCTGTCAAAAATCTTGAAAGAACTGTCACATTTGCTTGCCAATTTGATGGACTAAAGAAAATCCCAACTATCAGTGTCCAATTTGGATAATTATGGTTATTGATTTGATTGTACCAAGAACTTAAAGTACCAGATAACCTAAGAAATAAGAACAATTACCCACTTTTATTATTTTGTACTGACATGAAGTGTGCACTAACTCCACCAATCAGTAGGCTTTAGCCATGCAATAGTGGATTGGTCAAAAGTCACCAATTCTGTGGATGCACTACGCAGGTCTCTATCTTGCTATAAACAAAAATGGTTGCAAGGGCTTGTGTTCACATGGACTTGGAATAGATTCTCGTTTTGGTAGATTGGTGAGGCACTGAACAGTCATAAAACAGCTTTGTCATCCTAAGGATTAAGGCCAACTAGAAACCCTAGGATATTCTTGTTGTACAAAAAAGGCTTCAACAAAAATGACTATTTTCATCATCCATACTTGCACCCTTAGCAATGCAGACAACAAAAAATAAAAAGGTGGCATATCACACAGCATGGTTCTGCATCAAAAGAAAAAATAACTAAACAAGAAAGTCGAAGAATGACCCCTTACCAATCTTTTTCCTTTGTGTGGCCGAACCTCCAGATTGTATTAAACAATCAATCTGATTCATCAACGTAGTTGAAGCACTAAAGCCAGAAATCACAAGTCAAACGATGTAGAAATGATAAAACTGATTATGAGTTAATTCCAACTTGACATATTCATATCAGTCGCTAAAGCAGTGAAGCTACATAAATTTATAACTTGCTATATCCTGGCTAGCAATGGATAAAAGCAGAAGAGTTCATCAACACTTATAACTAGGAACTCATGTCTCCATTGGCCGAAAAGCAACTTACAAGGGCAATCACACATTTATTTATTGGTCGATCAATGTAGAAGACATACAAAGTGCTAACTGCAAATATCAAATTGATAAAACTGGTAGGAAAGGGGAAGTTGGTCGACGGGAATTAGTCACAACATCCTTATTTGAACACAGTTAACTTGCAGATTTTTGTTCAAATACAAGCATAAGGAAATACAAATAGAAAAGTTGGCCAATACAGAATATGCACAAGCAGAGACTATCTTCAAAGTAACATTTGTACAAAGAGCTGGTAAAGCTACCAAATAAGCATTTTTGGACCCAAGAAACATCACACAAAACAATTTCTTTCATGCTAGATCTATTTGTTACCATTTACTAAACAAATGTCAAGTTTTATAAGGGGATGAAATAACAACTGTGAACCATGAAAAAACAGTTACAGACATGTGACCTAACATATAGACATACGAAAAATAAAAGATAATTTGTGATCAAAATTCAACATTTTTGTTTTGGAAATCTGAACATGTATCAATTATTATAATGTCAAATAAAAGTCAGCAATCTATAATTTAAGGAAAGAAAATTGTTTCCAAAACAAAAATTAGTTCGTCTAATTTTGATGATGCATTCATACTCATACCTCCTACCGTTATGAAAAGATAAATATGCTAGATGTGATTCAATGAACAGCCATTAATTATTCTATCTTACCTTATAAAAGAATTAATTGATATAGCCATGCACGTTCTAGTCACTTGATAATCTACATAACATTCTATTTAACAGAAAATTAAAATAAAAAAAAGGCAGCCCAGTGTACGAAGCTCCCGCCGAGGAAGGGTCAAACCAGGGTCTCGGGGAAGGACCATATTAAATCTATTGTACGCAGCCTTACTTTACATTTTGCAAGAGGTTGTTTTTGCAACTCGAATCTGTGACCTCAAGGTCACATGACAGCAACTTTACCGTTGCGTCAAAACTCCCCTTCTATTTAATAGAAAATTCAAGTTCATTAATATCTGAATTTCAGTAAATAATCACTTTCCTACTCAGGGTTTGGATCTTGAAGTAAGTTGAGATTCCAATAGATATTCTGAATCAAAACTTTGAAATGTAGATTATGTCCAACCCAATGAAATTGACTTTCTAAATGTTGTTATTGTACTGTTGTTGTGTAAAATTTCAATAATAATTAATAGGTAAAATGCTACAGTTTGCCTAGAGTTTGCTGCAATTAAAGTTATGGCATGGGCCTCCGCTGTTTGCAACAGGTTAACTGACTTGCAATAATTTAGTTAAAAAAGGGCAGTCGAATGCACAAAGTTCCCGCCAGTATAGAGACCTAATGAGGAAGGGTTGGACCACATTAGGTTTATTATACACAGTTTTACCCTACATTGCAAGAGGATGCTTCCTCAACTCGAACAAGAGAAAAGTCAATTATTTAGTTAATGTCAATTATTTTAGAAAACCAAACAAGTCAAGGAGTGTTGTCCTAACAGTAGAAAAAGAAGAATTTATAAAGAAAGAAACAAGAGAAAAGTCATAGCAAGAAAAGAATTTGTAAAATTGAGAATTAATTTATTACTGAGAAAAGAAAGAGCAATTGTTTCCCAAATCTATATCTATCTAGAAAGTAGATGATCGGTCACAAATATCAAAATAATAAAAAATAAAGGAAACAAAGGAAACATGCCTAGAGAATAGAAATCTGGACCATCACTTTCCAACAATAACCAAATATGTGCACCAATAGTGAAGAATAAGAAAAACAACCAATCAGCAAATGATAGTCAACTGACCAGAAGCACACAAAAGGGAGAATCCTCAAACACCAGGCAACACAAGTAACTTTTACGTAGTGTCACATAAAATATTTTTTCAAATTCGTAATGTTTGATAATTCAGTTGTTTCATTTGTATCATCAATCAAAAAGTGAAAAGAAAATTTTATGATCAGCATCATGTGTTCTTCTGCAATTAAAAAGTAGGTCATTTGGATTTAAACTCAAATGTCCGATTTTCTCTGCATCAAGAATTCTGAACTTCTGATCAGGATACTTGATGGATGATTTGAGGACACAAATTCCAATAAAGGGACCAAAAACAAATAAATTGTAGTGAGTAGTTATTAAAATGGAAGGAAAAAAACCCTTCCTTTCTCTATATCAATCATATACACTCCCAAGTACTCTATCACTGGTTGCATTAGGACTAACGCATTACAAGACATATGAAAATCCTTTGAAACAAAATTGTCTAATAAAAATAACTTGGGCATAAGGAAAATTTGGCAAGTCAATTCTTATGGTTTTTTATCCATAAAGTAGATGAAGGTCATTTCTTGCAAGGAAAAGATTCAGCTAAAATACATTTGAAAGAAGTCATAATCAAAATTGTGGGCAGCGAGAACATATGTCATTTGACCAATCAATTGGACTGAACACTAAAAGACATAATGATTACATGGAAATGAAATTGTTAAATTCATTTTAGAAGCATTATTTCTTTTCATCATTCAAAAAATGTCACCAATATTGCAAATTTGAAGAACTAGGCTTACTACGCTTACAAGTTACTATGTGAAGCAACCATTAATATTGACAATGTTAAAAAACATCTACTCAAGATGCGAGCAGAAATAGAATTCATTATTTTTGAATTACCTGACTTCATTCTCACATAAATCTTTAGCATGACAGTACAAGCTTTTAAGCCTGCCTAGAATGGCGTCTCCAGATTTTTCAACGATCTCAGGATCTAAATATATTAAAGAAGAAACATGAAAAGCATTAGTAATAATCAATAATCTGAGATAAAGAAACTAACAACTTATTGAGCTCTTAGCCAAACAAAAAATGTTGGTATTTTGTGGGCTCAAATATAAATCCCGTCGTCTGTCCTCCTTTTAACCTCATTTCAATCTCAACAATAAAATTGGGACATCTTTTGACATTTTTCAATAGAAAAAAAAAAATCCTTCCAAATAAAATAAACTAAAAGGCAAAGAGTGAATAATTGTGAATGTGATGACTTCTTAACTCTTGTCAGTTGCAATTGGCGAGATATATCCCTAAATTGAAAATTCTAAAGCATCCGTAAGAAGAGTACTATCTTTTGCAGTTGCTAAAAAAACATTGATTTGTTTATTCCGTCAATTCCGAAACAATTTGCACTCTTTCCCACAGGAACAAAAAGAAAGTGAATAACAAGCTGCGAAATGCCCTCGATCTTGAAATGCCCTCGCACAAGATCGAAGACTCTCTCCCATTCAGAAATCCCTTCACAATACCACACGCCAAAAAGACGAAGCAGAGCGAGCAGTTTAGGAAGAACAAAATTGTTCCGTTGTTGCAGTTGGGAAATAGAGTGAGGAGAGGAAGGGACACTTACTGGTTTGCAGCTTCTTGTGGATCTTATTTATCTCCTGGAACACCTTTTCCTGTTCATCGCGCAACTGATCGAGCTCCTTGCACTTCTCCAGCATCGCGTTGACGTCACCGCCCGACATCGCCCTCCGCTCCCCGGCCGGGTCGGCACCGCGACAAGGTCTCGGAAAGGCGACGACCGCCACGGAGCTCGAGATTGAGATATCGGAATTCGCCAAAGCGCAAAAAGACAAACGCTCGGGATCGATTTGGACCCGTCCCCAGAGTGACAAATCGCTCGCAGGAAAAGAACTATATAGCGATCGCAAGACACCAGAGAGAGAGAGAAGCAGCTGTCCGCAGAGATCGAGAGCTGTGTCGTGGAGGAGCACGTTACACCAATTAATCCTGGATCCCACCCCATTGATGAGCGCTCATTCGACATCATTCAGTTTAACGAGTTCTTACTGGTCGATCTTCTTGTAGCCTGTTTGAGAAATTCAGTCAATAGCCGTAGTTTATCTTTTTCTCCCTGCAATTTCTATTATTAGTTGCTTTTTATCTTTTGTGCGAGAGCATTTCGATTGCTAGTTAAGGCTTACGGCTTTTTGTTAATGTGGAGGAGGATCCAAATCGAACTGCAAGAGGATCCGAATTCTTAGGCATATAAAATGCAATTTCTTTAAAAGGCTACCTAAAAAATTACATTCTTAGTCAAAAAGAAATAAATAATGACCATTTTTTTTAAAACATGAAAGGGGTAATTTCTTTTAATTCATAATTAGTAGGTGAATTGTGAAAAATATTAAATGCTATTGAACTTATCAAAATTGTTGTTTTAATCTATATTTTAAATTATAAAATATTATTAAATATAATTTTTAAAAAATAATAATAATAGATAGAAAAGTGATATAATTTTATAAATTTCCATATAAATTAATTTTTTATAAATAAAAAAAATTAAATATATGATAATTTTGATCAAAATTTTTGATTTTTTAAAGTAGGAATTGTTAGTTTTAATTAAAATTATTATTTTCTTATTAAGTATTAAATTTGAATAGATAAGTGCACTCTAAAATATTATTTGAATTTATTTATATTTTTTTTTGACAATGATGAAAGACTAAAAATAATTATGTATCCTTGATATTTTTTAAAAATTTTAAATTTGAATAAATATATGCAATCTAGAAGATATTTTACATTTATAATTATTTTCTCCATCCATTTATAAGCGGTGATTTACCAAAGGATATATCCAGATTTAAAAAATTCTTAAATCATCCATCATATTTTAAGAATGACTAAAGAGTGCATTGATTTAAGATTACCTTCTCATTCTACCTTTCTTACCAACCGTAGGTTTCAATTCAAGCAACCATAGGTTTCAATTCCTACTTTTAAAACATTCGAGTCACATTTAAAAGATTAAATATAAAAATTATTTTTATGAGTTGGATGCGTACAACCTCAATATCTCTCTGTCCCTCTCTCCACTCATGGAAAGCAAAACTCTCTCCCTTCCTTTCACATGTCAAATTATTCAACTTGAATTTATTTATTTTAATTAACTACTAAAATAAAAACCTCCAAACTCTACTCTTTCATATAGTTGCAAATTCGTAAAAATCCAAATAGTCTAGGTCCATCAATGAATTTTGATCAAAATCCACTAATCGACCTATAGAGAACTTCGATTGCACTCATTCCAAGTTCTATAAATTTCTTAAGTATCAGGAGTTCAAATGTGTCATCATTTACTATTTTCAAGCTTCCCTAGTAGTGTCAAAGAGAAAAAAGTCTTCAATTAGAACGCTTGGACCTAGGCTCTTAGGGACCATGATCACACTAGGCCTGATCTAAGAGCAAACTAGGAGCAAGTTGGGTCCGGTCTCCCCATACCAGACCCAACTTAGCCATGGTCTACTCTTAGATCAAGCTCAATGTGATCTAGATCTCCAAGAGATTAGACCTCAAGCGTTCTAGCTGAAAGTTAGCATAATACTGAAACACATATGAGGAGCCTGAAATAAATAATGGAGGACGCTTTTGAACTCCTTGCAATCTTAGAAACCCACAGGATCTTAAATGAGTGCAATCTGAGTTCTTTAGATCGATTAGTATATTTTGACTGAAATCTATTGATGAACTTAGGTTATTTGAATTTCTACAAACTTGCATTCAGTCAATAAAGTTGAATGAGAATAAGATAAATATGGTGTCAAATATTAATTCTGATCAAGAAATACTATGGACATGGTGTGGGGAGAACATGCCTATAGAAGTCCTAGTCTGCTTAGAGACCAGGATCACGTTGGGCTTAGTATGGGGAGACCAGGCCCAACATGGTCTTGTCTCTAAGCATATCAGGATCATGTTTATTTTATTATTATTTCAACATGAAAATAAGGGATAATTCTTTCCCAATTTCTTTCTAAATTCTAAACTATCTCTAACTAAAAGTAATAAGAAAAGGTAATTCATTAAGGAAGGGAAAAGACAATGGTTATAGACATGTTGAAATAATAAGAAAATAAACATGGTCTTGGTCCTTAAGCGGACCAGGATAACTGTGAGCTTGATATTCCACACCATGTCCATAGTTTTCCACGATCAGAACCAAGATATGACACAATATATACCTTTTTCTCACTCAATTTTATCAGACGGATATAAATTTGTAGAAATTCAAATAGCTTAAGTCCATTAGAAGGTTTAGACATGATACAATATCTACATTCCTCTCACTCAACTCTACCAGATGAGTGTAAGTTTGTAGAAATCCAAATGACCTACGTCCATCAATTGATTTTAGTCAAAATTCACTGATCAACTTAGATAGATCAGATTGAACTTATTTTAGATCTTGTGAATTTTTGAGATCGTAGGAATCCAAAGGTATCATCCATTACTTATTTCAGGCTCCCCAGAGGTGCTCAAATATTATACTAACTTTCAATTAGAAAGTTTGAGACTTTTTTCTCCTTGACACTACTAGAAAAGCTCAAAAATAGTAAAAGAGAACACATTTGAACTCCCAAGCACTTTAGAAACTCACAAGATTTGAAAAAGTGCAATCAAAGCTCTCTAGATCGATTAGTAGATTTTGATCGAAATCTACTGATGAACCTAAACTATTTGAATTTTTATGAATTTGCAACCATATAAGTAGAGTTTGGAGAAGGTGGATTTGATGTCAAATCTTAATTTTGATTTTAGTAGTTAAATTAAAAAAATTAAATTTGGACTAAAGAAGGAAGAGAAAGATTTGCTTTCCACGAGTGGAGAGAGAGGGAAAGAGATATTTAGGTTCTATGCATCATTGCATCCTATAATTTTTATATTTAATCTTTTGAATGTAGCTCGGATGCTTTAGAAATTGGCATGTGGAAAACTAATATTGACGGAAGCGGCAGAACAAGAAGGCCACTGCAAAATCAATGCACCCTCTAATCATTCTCAAAATATGATACATGATTTGAGAATTTTTTAAATCTGCGTACATCCTTTAGAAAATCACCTATTTATAAGTCATAAATAAATTCTACTAAGCTAGTTCGACTAAAATATTAAATTTTGATTCTTTATATTTCTATATAAGATGAGCACTCTCACATATTCTTTTAGGTAGTTGAGCTTTTAATTTATATAATATATTGATATATTGGATAGCTAATTAATGTATTTCATATTTGATTATTAAACTGAATAAAATTAAAATGATAAGTCATATAATGGATCTTCATATTCATAATCATTTAGTTTTAAAAGTTAAAATCAACTTGTCAAATTTTAGTTTGATTTACTTTTAAATAGTAAAATCTAAATTTACTAGAAGTATTACTCCTAACTATTTCAGTGTCGTCGGAGATCTTATTCCTTCGTTGAACTCTTCTTCTGCAAAAAGATAGAATCCACCATCTTAACGGCTCCACACGGTCAAATGTTGATCGTCGATAACAGGGTATCCTTCGTTGAACTCAATACTAGCTAGCTTATATCTATCAAGGACAACGATAATAATCAAATCTATTACGCTACTACTATTATATCATAATAATGGAGTTTACTGACCAATTTTGCATTTGAAAAGTGAAAGGCTCATGTATTACAATCACATAGTTTACCAAGAAAATAAGGCCAGCTGATAGAAAGAAGGTATGAATTAACTGATTCAGACCAAAAATTGAATCCTGGAAATAAGAATTATGTAAATGTCACTCATTCTAGCTAGGTCTACAAAAATGAGACATCGTATCACATACCGAGGAGGATGAAATGGACATCACTACAAGAAAACCTGAAATTAACGATGAATTTTTTTTCCATCGCTAGCATTAGGGACGGACTTTAAAATTGTGTCGCTAATGGTGAAATCTGCGACAGAAATTTAATTCTGTCGCTAATTAACGACAGTTATTTGAATTCCGTCGCTAATTAGCGGCGGATATTTTAATTCCGTCGTTAATTAGCGACGGAATTCTTAATACCGTCGCTAATATTAACAACAGAAAAAAATTATCGCTAATTCCGTCGTTAAATTATGGGATGGATTTTTTAGCGCCAATACTACCGGGTAGCCCTAATCTAGCGGCGGGTTGGCGACGGTGTTTTAATTCCGTCGCTATATAGTGAGCATCTGCATGTACAATTATGAATGTATTGAAATTATTCCTAGTCGATGAATTGATGAACATGGGCATAGTTAGTTGTGATCTAATCACAAATTTCCTCATGCTATGAATCATATTGCGGATATTCAATAAATGAGTTTAAGATCCAATTAAATACATAGAGAATATACACTCAAATAGTGAATTTTTATTTATCCAATAAATAGTATTATCATAAGGCGATTGTCTTAAGACACCTCTCAAATATAACAAAAAGTTTGATAACCTCGACCTATATATTTGGATCTCTTTAGTATCTTCTTGAACAAAGTAATCCATGGATGCTTGTGTCATGCCAACTCTAAATAGCCTCAACACTCGCTTCCACCTCACTTGCTCCACCATTTCAACTAATGGCCACATTCCCTAATCACCGCTACTCTTTCATCTATCGGAACTCGTAATGGTAACATTATATTAGACACATCCCATTGATGATCCCCTAAATGATGATGTACAACTTTGATATCGTGGTCGTGCAAGAGACATCTACACGAACCAACTTGAATGCTAAGGCTATTTGGAATCAATATCAAATGACTATGATTAATCAAATTAATATGAATAAAGTGACTCTGAATCATAAATCCAATCCTTAAAATCTAATTTGAAATCTTGTGCATATATTGTCAAGGTGATAATGAATAAATAAAATGTGATAATTTTTAGTGTAAAAGTTCATAGTGATTAGATATTGACATAATTTTATTTGTTTTTTCTTTAGTTTTTGTAAGAAAAAATCGAAAATAATATGATAATTACTGAAGAACTTAGTAAAATTAAACATATTCTTTCAATCAGTTAATTAATGTAAAACTATGCATCAATTTTTTTGGCATTGAATGACTAAACATATTCTTTCAATCAGTTAATTAATGTAAAACTATGCATCAATTTTTTTGGCATTGAATGACTGAATGCATTAATCTTTTGATAACAAGTTAAAATTGATGGAGTAGGACTTAAATTTTTTATATGCTTTATTTATAAAAATTAAATAATGCACATTAAAATAGCCAATATTGATATAAATCTTTGTTTTGCATCGACAATTAATTAAGAAGTACTTCACATGATAATCACTTGGAAAAGAATTGCACGAGTGACTTTAAGTAAAGAGTGAGTCAATTTTCGATCTCGATCAACCAAGCAAGTCAAGCTAAACTTGTTCAATTTTAATTCCACACTCAAAGTTGTAAACGCGTGCCAAGACTTTGTCTTCCTTCCTCTTGTCCTTTATTCATAATATTTATATTTAGCTAATTTCTCACTACAAAAAAATAGTTATTTTGCGACGAATTTTAGGGACGAAAATAATTCGTCGCAAATTAGCAACAAATTTTGGAACGAAAGCGGTTTTCGTCGCTAATCAGCAACAAAATTTCGGACGAATATATAATTAGTTGCAAATTTAGCAACTAAACTAATTTGTCGCCAAATTCGTCGCAAACACAAATTCGTCGCCGAATACGTCGCAGAAACTGCAACGAATAAATAATTCGTCGCAATTCTGCAACGAAAACTGATTTCGTTGGAAAAAAGACAGTATCCCGAAATGTGACAGAAATTTTGCGACGAATAATATTTTCATCGCTGTTTTGGCGACGAATATGCTAATTCGTCGCGGAATTGGCGACGAATTATTATGTTCGTCGCCAAATTATAGGCAAAGATATTATTCCGGGGCAAAATTCGGCGACGAACAATTAATTCGTTGGAATTTGGCGATGAATATTTGTATTCGTCCCAAATTCTGCGACGAACATTGTGTTCGTCGCCATATTATAGCAAAATTTATAATTCAGGGTCAAAAAGTCTGCGACGAACAAATTATTCGTCGCAATATTGCGATGAATTATCATGTTCGTCGCCAATATGGCGACGAATATTTGTATTTGTCGCCAAATCTGCGACGAACATGTGTTTCGTCGCCATATTCTAGCCGAATATATAATTCCGTGTCAAAGATTCAGCGACGAACCTTATTCGTCGCAAAATTGGCGAGTAAATCAGCGACGAATCCTTTTCGTCGGAAATAACTTAATAAACCCTAATCCCGATTCTTTCCCTTTACGCGCTCGCGATAACTCCTTTCTCTCCTCTCCGCCGACTTCGCCGCTTTCGCCGCCTTCGCTCGGATATCGCCGGATCTCGCCGGAAAACCCAAGATTTGGCCTGCGGATCTCGCCGGAAACGACGGGTAAGCTTTCTCCTCCCTTCTTCGTCGTTTTTTTCATCGTGGAGTGGATTTCGGGCGGTAGAGGGCACATGGCTGGGCGTGGGCCGCTGGCGTCCGCTGGGTGGCGCTGGCGGGCGCTGGCGGGCGTAGGCGGGC
>JBBMKF010000046.1:5067462-5083142 GCA_037834155.1 Curcuma caesia | reverse complement strand
ACACATGTTAGATAAACAACCATTGCCTAACTTAACTGATTTAGCCAAATATTAAAATCCAATCACTTGGGGTACGATTGCACCAACATGTTACTCCAATGAACTAATTACTTTAACTAACATCCACGTTTAACTCTCAATATCCAATATTTTCAGACAATGAGAACAGTTGTTTGGTAAACTAAGGAGTTTAAACTGTGCTAATCTCAATAGAATTGATGACGTCTGTGCTCATCAATTCATCGACTAGGGATAATTTCAATGCATTCATAATTGCACATGTAGAGATGCTCACTAATTGTGATCCAATCACAAATTCTCTAATGTTATGAATCGTATTACAGACATTCAATAGATGAGTTTAAGATCCAAAATATATAAAAAATATGTACTCAAATAGTAAATTTCTATTTATCCAATAAATAATGCAACAATAATGTGATTGTCTTAGGACACCTCTTAAATATAACAAGAAATCCCAGCATACTATATGTGTTAAGGATGTATTTCCAAATTCACACCACTGTTACTATCTTGTACATCTATCAAAGAACTTAGTATCAGATTGTAAAGATAGAGAAGCAGCAAAGTTGCTATGGATTGCAGCATGAGCATGCAACTGTGCTCACTTATAATGAGTGCATTGATACGATGAAGATGTACCACACTGAGAGTTATGAGTGGGTTGCGAAAGTGGAGAAGGAGACATAGGCTAATGCCTACTTTTCTAGATGCATGTTTCACATGTTATCTACTAATGATTCAAAGTGCATGAACATAATTCTAAAGCCTGCACGTAAATTGCTAATCTATGGCATGATAGCATACACCAGGAGAAAATTATTTGAATGGTTTCATTTTCGTAAGTGAACTGGTTAAACATTAATAATGAGGATGACTCCTTATGTCAAAGATCTACTAAAAGGTACAACAGTTGGGGCATGCGTTATAGTATTCACCCTTGTTCCAATATAAAATTCCAAGTAAGCGCCAGTACTCGTATTTATGTCATTGATTTATTTGAAAGACATTATACTTGTCATAAGTTTGACATTTATGATTTTCCATGTTTTCATGCAATGTGTGCAATTGGGCATGCACATCTAGATCCTTATAACTATTGTGAAGATTACTATTTGCTATCATACTACAAAAATACATACAATGATGTTATATATGGAACTAGAAGTAAGGAGTATTGGATACTTCGATCCACTGATCCCCATCTGCTCCCTCCTAGATGTCATGTACAATTAGGAAGATGACGAAAGGCACACATTGAAAGTAGACAGTGGTAAAATTCAGAAAAGGTGTACAAGGTGTTCATTGCTAGATCATAATTGTCGATCTTATAGGAATCCTTCATTAGTTTGAATACAAGGTTATAATAAAATTCTATGCATTTTGTATGATGGTTACAATGAACTTAGTATCATTTTGTATGAGGTTTGAAATATATAAGTAAATATTATGATGGTTATGATGAAATTCTGAGTATTTTGTATGAGGTTTAAAGGGTGTAAGTAAATATTTGATGCATGTAATCTGACTAAGCTATACACTTATAATATAAAATGTGACTATTATACATTTACATTTTCAATATTTAAATATTTTTAGTGTTCAATTATAGTTTCATTTTCATATCGATCATGGTTGATACATAGAAGAATTAAACAAATTCATTTTGTAACAGTTAAGATTAAGTAGCTGCTACAACGTGATTGAAGAATTAAAGTTCACGTTGTAGCAGTTCTGATTACGTAGTTGTTGCAATGTCCAGTTAAGTTCACGTTGTAGTAGCTATGGTTTCATAGCTGCTACAACGTTAAATCTGTGTTGTAGCAATTACAATTCTATAGCTACAACGTGATTGAACAAGTCAAGTTTATGTTGTAGCAGCTACAATTCCATAGCTGTTACAATGTGATTCAATAAGTCAAGTTCGTGTTGTAGCAGTACAGTTACATAGCTGCTATAACACTTCAACATTTTTGAATAAGTTAATTTCGTGTTATAGCAGTTATGATTTCGTAGCTACTATAACATAATTGAACAAGTCATGTCTATGTTATAACAATTATGGAACCATAGCTACTACAACGTGATTAAACAATTCAAGTATGCATTGTAGCATCTAAGGTTCCGTAGCTGGTGCAACGTTAAGTCTATGTTGTAGTAGCTATGGAACCATAGCTGGTACAATGTGATTGAACAAGTCAAGTCTGTGATGTAACAATTATGATTCTATAGCTGCTACAATATGATTGAAAAAGTCAAGTCCGTGTTATAGCAATTACGGTTCTATAGCTGCTAAACATCAAGTCTGTGTTGCAATAGCTATGGAATCGTAGATGCTACAACGTGATTGAACAAGTCAAGTCCGCATTATAGCAGTTATAGTTCCGTAGCTGTTGTAATGTCAAGTCTGTGTTGTAGCAACTATGATTAAATAGCTACTATAATGTCAAGTCTATTTTGCAGCAGCTATGGTTCAATGTCTGCTACAACGTGATTTAACAAGTCAAGAGCTCCTTTGTAGTAGCTACGGTTCCATAGCTACTACAACGTCAAGTCTGTGTTGTTGTAGTTACGTTTCAGTAACTGCTACAATGTGATTTAATAAGTCCAGAATCCCTTTGTAGTAACTACGATTCCATAGCTGCCATAATGTCAATTAGTGTTATAGTAGCTATGGTTTACTAGCTGCTACAACATGATTTAACAAGTTAAGAACCTCTTTGTAGCAGCTACGATTTCATAACTGCTACAACATCAAGTTTGTGTTATAGCAGCTATGGTTCAGTAGCTGCTACAACAAATGTGTGTCTGATAATCTGAAAGTGTTTTACTTGAAATTCTACAAAATTGTATAAATAATACTATTTGAAATTGAAAACAATACTCATGTGAAACGCATATAATAAGTTGTTGATTAAAATTTGATACAACCAAACCAATATCATAACAATAACATCAAACTGGTTTTTTTTACAAACATACATTTTGAATCTTGTCATTGATCTTTTAGAGATCAATTAATAAGACCATTAGATACATTAAAGATTCCTGTTCAATTTTTGTTTGTTATAATTTTATGTCCAACCCTAAATTTATAAGTTTTCATTAATATTGTTCGAATTCAGTTGATCTATGAAATATCAAACTCTCAGCATAGCACATCATTAAAAAAACACAATTTATCTTGCAAAATATAGTTTTTTAACTTTTAAGAATCTACTTACTATCAGGAATATGGAACATAAATAAATATATATGATTTAACTTTTGCTGGACCATTTACTTGAATCTCATTAAACTCTTTTGACATTAAAGAAGCTAACCTTGGATATCAATTGTCAAAGTATGACGAGTGCATACTCTTAAAAAATAACACTGCACATAAATTACATTAGTAATTAATACATATCAAAATCTTTTTGTAATAGAATATAGAATTGAATACTTATAGTTTTATGAAACATAGAAGTTAATTTTCTATAGAGGCGAGGGAGTTATATGAATAAATTGGCATTCCTTGATGCATTTGACCAATTGATGTAAGTGATCATCTTGATTATTAAGAGGACAAAAAATATATTTAATGGTCTTATCTTTGTCAATTTTCATACTTTGTTGAAATGCTTGGGCATGCATTATTGAAAACATATCATGTGTAAAGAAAACTAATTATAAGTGGAATATATAAGAAAAATTAGCATTAGTTCAGTTAGTCAAATACTTACATCAAACTCAACCCTACAAAATATGGATGGATAGTATGGTGTGTCAGAGGTTTCGACTTCGTTTACTATAATTGTAAAATATGCATTTATGCAATCATTATGGGTGTATTGAGTCTAATCAAATACTATCAAGAAAGATTTCATATCTAATGAAAAGTTGAGTTAGACCATACTGAAAGCAACGTAGCCCTACATAAATAAAAATAATATGATGAATTATAAAATAAAATAGAAAACTATCACTATTATTCTGCTACATTTGTAGCATCTATGGAAATTATATATAATATAACAACTTCTAGACATATAGGTGGTTTTGGTAAATTTTACCACTAATAGTAAATTTAACATTCAAATGTATTAATCTCAATACATCATGTAAGTCACGAAAATAATATTATCCTTGTTTTAACAATACACTTATTGAGATATAAACAAATCACTCGTCTTATACAATTACGCTTTCAACTAACTCACTTTAATTGATTGAACTTCAATAATGCATTTGCTACCACAACATCTTTATTCTTCTTAAAATATGCTTTCGCTTGTTGAATAAATACATAGACAAACCTATCATTGAGGAATTAACAACAAAAGAATTAACTATAGTCAACCGTATCTTCAAGATTTTGGATTTTTCACTGTCAATCTCAATATAGCTTGAATTTGGTAAGACTATGGCAGATTTGTTTGATGGGATAGGGATTTTTCACTATCAAACACTCACTATACTGAACAATCTCCTTCCCTTTCTCTTTTCCCTTAGTTGTCTTTTGTGCAGGCATACTATCAGCTCTATTTCTTTTAGGTGCTTGTTCAAATTTAGAAGGCAGTAGTGGCCCAATACTCTTTCTAGCACAACTCTTTATCCTTGTATTTCTTAGCGAATTATGCCCTATAACCTCTTTATCTAGGTTAGGGGTTGCTCGGGGCTTTTTTGATACCTTGCTTTGCGACAGACTTCGGAGCATTGTTATTTTATTTTCTTGTTCAACTATAATTCTGTCATTTATAATTAATATTCTATCCTTTTCAACTATAGTCTTGTCCTTCTCAACAATGCTAATTTCACAATTAGTAGCACTCTTCTCTAGTAAATTAACAAGTTCTCTTATTTTTGTCTCCTTCTCTACAATTAGCTCATCCCTAGACGCAACCAAAATATGTATCTTAGCAAGTTTTTGATCTTTTAATTTGCATAATTGACATTCAATTTGCTCTTGAACATCCTCTATTATATGCTCATAAACATCATCTGCACCTTGATCCTGAACATCCTCTGCTTGCTCAGGAAAGACACAATGCCAAAGTTCTGTGCAATTTGATCATCAATTTTCTCTACAACTATAGTTTGGGAAAAATTGATAACAGATGTTCCTTTGAATCTGATAGAATTAAATCGACTTTTATTTTTAATGAAGGTAGTTGTCCAATCATATTCTTTATTTTTATTTCTATGTGGGAGGCTATCCACTTTTATTGACATATTCTTGGAAGGGCATGGTTCTTGTATGACTATGATTATGGCATGTTCACACATCCAAACCTACAATATTGTTAGAATGATTATAAATTTTGAATGAATGACATACATAAATGAAGTTATAGTAAAATTTAACAACTTACAGTAAGTAGTTATGAAAATTCTTTCAGCATTAAAGTTTGATTTCCCTCAAGGTCCTCTAGGTTGGGCATTTATGAGAGTATCACACCAATGACCTCCATCTGTGGGGTCATATAGTCATAAACAACCTCACATCAATTATGTCTACTTAAATTTTTAAAGTCATCTATTCAATCAATTAGTGATAGTACTAGTAGTCTAGATATACTTCTAGCACTAGAAAATAACATGCAAATAAAAAAATAAAAATAAAAAATAAAAAGTTGACAAAAAAGATCTAACGATATTGATTAGTTTATTCTCTAATTTCTTTTTTGAACAATCCTGATCTAAGAAATGTTAAGGGTAGAGTGGGGTAGAGCTAACATTCAAATGTAAAGTAACTTCATCGTTGCAGTTTGGAAGTCTTAGAATAAATACAACATCTTTTCTTGTGAATCTAATTTTCTAATTTTGAATGATGAAACACTTAGTTTGATAATCCCAATTGTCAAATATATTTTGTACAAGACCTCTAATGTTTGCTTTATCCAATATGTCCAGGACACAAGCGAATGGGCTTCTATTTATGAACTCCATCTGTCGGTCATTTGGTTGTATTGATGATACGAAGGACTTAAATTGGAGGACGTACTTTTCCATTGTATTTTCTTACAATATGCACGAGAAGAAGAGCTTCTGTGGGAAGTTGAAGAACTAGACATCATTTAATTATGTAAAATAAATACTTAATATCTTAGTGATACATTACAATGTTAGTTTTAAATAATAAAATGATATATTAGCTAGTTCTATTAAGGATAGCATGTTGTAGCAACTACAAAATTGTAGCTGCTATAACATTCTGGTATGTGGTCTAAGCTTCATAGCTATTACAACATGATTAGACCATAATGTTATAGCAACTATGATTTCGTAACTATTATAACATGCTAAGATCAAAATTTTGTAGTGCTACAACGTGCTTAGAACACAATTTAGAATGTTGTAGCAGCTACAATTTTGTAGCTACTACAACACTATATTTGCTACAACAATGACAGATGGATATCAACTACAAAGGAGAAAGATGTTCGGAAACTCGAATGAGAACTAAATTTACAATAAAATCTAAACTCTAAATACATACAAGGAGAAAAGTCTAACTAAACCCTAAACTAGAAATACCGAAATACATACAATAGAGAGGAAGCTTATGCAAAGGCCGACAGGCGATGTGGTGGAGTTGATCAGTGAAGATGGTGAAGGACGAACGAGGGAGTTGATTGAATGAGGGTTTGAAATGTTTGTGTTTTTCGAGATACACAAAATGTATTAAATTTTTTCCCCTTGTCCAATCAGCCCTAAAATCATGAATTGTCGTCCCACCCGATTTAGGTTTTCAATATGAATTAGTCTGCAAACTAACCAAACTTGGCTGAACAGTGGATTGAGAACATATACAATGGGATGGGACACCATTTTGATAAAAAAAAAAGAAAAAGTTAAATAAGATGTGATATCGACGATACTATAAATAAAGGGCACCTTTTTCACTTTTGTCCAAAAAGCATCCACCTTTATATGCCCTAAAAGAATTTTCATTTTCATTTTTTACCTTGCTTAAGCATCTTTTTGTAAGAAGACTTTGTTATGTGTATATACCTTTGTGTAGGCAATGTTGCTATTGTAAATGTAGATATCGGCTTATGCCCCCGAGGGCAGGGTATGATGATAAGAGGCATGGCATTTTTTTTTCAAACAAGCAAGTTTAAAACTCACGTAGCTCGTGCATGCAGCGTTTGAACTAGTGATGTTGGGATGTCACGTTAGCAGTTATCTCGCTTTCTGGATTTACTTGATGAGTGGAATATACTCGATGAGTGGAATATAGGACCGAACCATCCACCCCAGAATTAGTTGATGTAAGCTAGAAACCTAGTATAAAAAATGATATTAGAACATGCCCGAGGCTATGATGCAATGATAAAAAATAGGATGAACTCCCTAGGCAACGGGAATTCAAATGTCACCCAAGACACATTACACTTGAAGAACTTGAAAAACTTATAATGTTGGACCGTCCGTCGGAACTCATTTATGCTTCTCAATTTACCCTAATGATCGATGAAAAACTTTCACAAAATCAAATCAAATCTTATGAGTTAGATATCTGAATTATCAAAATAAAAATATACATATCAACACACAACCTCTTGTTTGTGAAGAGGAACTCACTATAACCACAAAGATAACCGATAATCATCGGTACAAAAGAAATGACTTGTCATTTATACGAGAGGATATAAAGGATCAACAAGGATGAAATAAAGGTCTCATAATTAAGGACAAAGTGCAAAAGAGACTTATGGTCGAACACAAAGGACATATTATGTAGGCTCCATAGCCACAAGGTAGAGTGTTTGCAATCTCAAAAGGTAAGAGGCTAGCAAATACAAAGAATACAACTTAATTTATGATTAGGTATAAAATCATTGCACATAATTTTTGAATGCATCAAATATTGAACTTCAAGAATATATATTTTGTTAACAAAACAAAAGACTCTGAATGATGATTTTCTATCACCTCTTTCTAGTAACAATAAGAAAGAAAACTGATTTCCTAAGTAGAGTAATGAATGGATCTTTCACAGACATCAAACTCGCTCTATAGCTATCACAGAAAAACCAACAAACAATTGCAAAAAGGGAAATAAATATATATACAAATTGTGTGTTTGACTCTATTCTGCCTCGGCTATTCTGAACCATCAAAACAAGGTTTAATTCACACTGTTTTGCTTCAAAAAGCTTACTCATTTACTTCAGTCTTTGATCAGGAGGTCCAATGCTTACAAATGAAATTAACACAGGTTTTTACCAAACATAAGCATTTGTCCATTTGGTTACACACATCAACTTGATCTCAATGCTTACTTGATTGCTTGCTTTATCGAACACAAGGTGGTCATTGATGGCGATTTGCATGACCTTCTCAACCTTGCATACTACAAGAAACCTACCATTTAAACCTTGAAGAGTCCAAAATACTCAAATAGAAGTTTGGAGATTATCCTGAAGAAGTTCCCATGGTTTCTGCCCAGCCAGTGTAAATCCTGAAACTGAAGGTGGAATAATGAAACCAGAGAAAAATACTCACAAATGGTGTTTTTGAAACTGAATCAAACTGACTGATTGATCAGTTACTTCAAAAATTAGAAGGCAATCTAGTACGGTTGAAATAATGATGACATCAAAGTGTTGAACAATATAGACATCATAGTGTTGAAGTGTAAAAAGAAAAAAAAAATTGAGTCACCTTTACATATGATGTGCCTATGATCTCAACAAGCATCTTCATGACTCCCATCTCCAGACTCTGGATGTCCACAGAAATTGAAGAAACTTATTACTGTTTTGCACAAAGACTTTACAAGGGAAATTAACAATTTACCATGTATGGCTTCCAAGATCTCTTCTTTGTAAACACCAAGAGGTGAACCATGGACAGACAAGATCATCTCGCCATTCTTTGGTAACCTTAAGGTCTTGGGTGTCATGCCATAAGATAGCCGGTTACTAGTTGCCTATGATTCACACCATTAGGATATTAGAAAGGGACATGTCAGAATTGGAAACACAGGTGGGATGTTTTTGTTATAGACTTTAAAAGACATGATCCAAAAGGAAAGGTTGCATCTTGCATACACCTAAAAATAATATTGTCCAAGGTGAACCTTCAAGCTAAAAAGAAAACATGAGTATGAAGAACAAACCCCAGGAGTTTTTAATGTCTCTCGTCTTCCTCTTTCAGATGGCTCACTGAAACCCTAAAATAGAGAATGTATGCACTAGTGTTAACTATTTACGCATAAGTGACGAGATTGAGAGGTTTCTGGAGTTGAAAAAAAAGTATAGATGAATGTCTGACATACAAGATTACTCATCCATTGGTTTCCAGCCCCCAGAGTCTTCTTTGCTGTGAAAAGGCATCCAACAGCACAAATTATATGGACGGTCTCAGATAGACAACATAACAAAGAAAGGCATTCCAACCTGGGTCAACTGAAAACTGCAGATCACTCATTGATGGTATAGTGAAAATATTGCTAACTGAAGCACGATCATATTTGCCACCTTCATAGTAACTCTCGTTGCTGTTCCATTGCAGCTCAAAAATATTATATTTCTTATTCATGATTAGAGTTGCATTTGGCAAATTTTCTTGAAAAAACTTGATTGCAGGAGTGTCCAATTGATCTTTGCTGAAGTATGATGGAAGCAGGCGCACCCATGAAAGCAAGCTTCCAGTCTCCACTTCACAATTAGCTTTTGTTGCAGCAATTCTCCTCTCAACTGTGAAGTTCCAAAGAACAAAAGATCAACATCAGAAAAAATATTTTGTGATCAAGGGACACAAGAAGCATCTGCACCTAGACATACTGAACTACAAGTCACAATAACAGGAGGATATAATCAACTCACAAGCATATGGATTGTGAAGAAAAATCAAAGATTTATCAAACCAATGGAAACAACAACAAAAAAAAAATAACAATACAAGTTACACATGATGTAGTAAATGTTGTAGTCATCGTAGCTTTTTTCCTTCGGGTGGTGAGCTCATCGCCTCATTGGTGGCTCGATACACTAGGATTATCGGTATGGTGATATGGATTGTGTCTCTTCAATTTGTCGACACACCCAGTTTGGTAGTTGAAGAAGCGCCTTTTCCTTTCATGTAGCCAAGTCACCATTTCAAGGTAGTCATCTCTAACATATAGTCATTAGACTTTATCAACACACTCCTTTGGACAATTGTCACACCCTTTTAGGTAAGTCATTTCGAACATGTAATCATTAAACTTTGTCGATGCACACCCCTTAAGGTTAATCATAAAGGTCAAGGTGAGTGTTGGACTCTTTTTCTGTAAGACGATAGTGTTTGTCAATAATCATCCCAAGATACAACGACCTTCTTCTCAAAATAAAAGCATAGTAAATTTTGAGACTTGATGAACTTTCGTCGCCTTAGAACACATAAAAAGGAGAAGGAAATTCAAGAGGAAAATCATAACATGAGAATTAAGAACTGAGTTGATTTAAATGGTTAAAGGTATTAGTTCCTCCCTTGTGATCAAGCTTAATCACGAGCTTTGATGTTTGGCAAAGGATAAAGTTATCAATTCGTATCTAACATGCTATTTGAGTGATAAGTTTGGATGTGTCAATTTGATTATCTTAGATCAAGTAGATTGGAATGGAAGGCAATAACTTGGATTGAGATAAGTCTTAAATCGTGGATATCATGGGTTAAGTGTGGAGTCGGAGTTAGGCTTGGAACTTAAACATGATCATCAAGCTTGGATGAAGACCTAAAGATACATAATCTTGTGATCTTAAATGTTTCAAGGCTCTAGGGTGGACTACGAGGTTGTAGGGTCACTTAGACGAGGCACTTGGGTCCTTTTTGGTCAACCAAACAATAAGCTTTGGTCCACCTAAATGTTGGTTGACCAGAAGCTTTCCTGTGGTAGTCCAAATTCAAACCATAGATTCCCATGACCACATTAATGTTCGGTCAACCTAGGAGGTTTATTTGGTTGACCTATAGGTAAATCATAAGCTTGTCCTAATCAACCTAGCTTAAGCAATTAGTTCTTTTTGAGAGTCATTAAAGCCTTGATTTAAGAGGATTTTTGGGAGCTTTGAACATAAGGTCTTACATGAAAAATACTCTCATCAATGCTCCATCATTCTTAGGTTTTCAAAGCAACTAATAAGCTCACATATTGATTGGAGGCCTCGTCCTTCATCTTTGAAGCACTCTAAGTAACATCCTTCTCACCTAGGATTTAATATATATCTTCCCACTTGTTATGGGTGAAGCTTTCATGCTTGCAAAAATCCCATTTATTTGGGTAAGGGTTTTATCTTCAACTTTTAAAGGATAACCTCATTGTATCTTGTGAAGGGTTGTTTAATAGATTTACAAGAAGTGATGCACCTTATGTGTCATATGCTATGAAGTAATCCCTAAACCATGTTATATATTTGTGTTAGTATTGTTAATTTTATTTTGAACTTCTTTGCAAGGATTTATCTAGAGTTGGTTATTTACCATCTCCCCTCTCCCCTCCACACCCCCCCCCCCCCCCCCTCCACAACACACAAACAAAAAGAGTGACCCTTCTATCATTGTTAATGCAAATGCAACAGTAGCAGGGAGTGTCATCCCTCACCTTAATCAATTGGTCAAAATTGCACCCTCCTTTCCTTTCCTTTGCACTCCCTTTAGGGTAAACAAAGCTAAATAAAATGACAGTGTTAAAGAGTTAAACTAATAGATAATACACAAAGCTTTGTAACACACTAATATTTAAAATTAAAATTATTATGCAAAGTAGAAGAGCCAGGTTAAGGATGGTAATAAATACAATTTGAATTTGACGAGTGCCAAGTGCCAATGTACTTAAACAAGTCTGATTCAAGTGTCTTACTTACCTACAAAAAGGTAGGAGAGTCCTCTAGAAGCAATTTGGATCCTGAATGAATGCAGGATCTTTAGAGTTATGTATAGGGAAATCACGCTCATGCATTCATGTTTAGATGTACCCATTCAGTTACTCGTTACAATGAAACAGGTATTGGCTTTTCTGCATCAAAAAAGGGAATGTAGAATTCCACATAACTTCCATCCATGTCGAACTGTTTTCATTATATGTGTAGTTAAAGAACTACCATATGGATTCAGTATACCAACAATACTGATTCGATGTCCAAAGGCATTTCAGACAACCAAATAATACAAACCGCAAACTGAAAAAATACCTCACTTTGCCATCTTCCATATTACAAAAATCTTCAGCATTGGTATAGACATGGAACTTTCTTAACAAGAAGATGTAGAAAAAAAAATGATATCACGGATTCTAATCATTTCTTCCAAAAGAAAATTTATAAGAATAACCAAAGATACGAATCGGTACCTTCCCGTTTATTGAAAGCCCGTTGTCGCTCCTTAAATTGCATGACGCCATTCTCGATCGGAGCGACATTTTCATCAACCTTCGTCCTCAAAGGAGATTTTTTGACAGCTTTTTTCCTGCCCTTCTTCGGCATCGGAACGCAGTAGCAAATGAACTGCCCTAAGCTTGGTGTTCCAAGAAAAAAAAAAGCAAATGGAGTTTGGGAAAGAAGTGTCTCCGATAACAAAAGGTACGACTTTTCTTCTATAATAGAACGGATCTGGACGTAAGAAAAGAACAAGAACGAGAGTCCGCCGCCGCTCACTTCCACAGTTCCACCGTCCTCCGTCGCGGCCGCCTCAAGCCGGGGGAAGAGGAAGAATCCTCCGGATCTGGCTTTCGATCCGAATTCCTACAGTGCGTTCAAAAATTTGGGGGGAAAAGAGAGTTTAGGGCTCGATTTGAACATCCAATTTTGTTTAATAAGTTTACGTACCCGATCCATTTCTACCCAACAGCCACATCTCAGTCCTTTGCTGCATGCCCCACTTGGGTCCCACGTTCTGACTATTGCACGGCGGGTAGAAATATAACATTTTTACCAAATAAAATTGTTTTTTCAAAAACCAAATTATACTCTCAAATTAATTATTTATCAATTAAAACTTAAATAATAGGAAATTAAGATGTAAGAGTTTCTAGTTTGGCGTTGGAAGATAATTAAAATATAATTTGTGTACATATATAATCCCAAACAAGCTTATTTATAAACAATTCTGGTATATTAAATAATTAAAATAATTTGGTTGATATAATTTTATATGCATTTTAATAATTAAATGATAATAAAATAATATATTAGTTGAAATTCAAAATTATTTTTTTAAGAAAATGAAGGTATATTGGTCATTATTATAGCGGCGATTTACCAAAGGGGCGCACATATATTTTGATAATTTTCAAATCATGCACCATATTTTAAAAATGATCATAGGATGCACTAATTTACGATGGACTTCCCACTTTATCCCTCTTGCTTTTCCACACGTCGATTTCCAATACATCCGAGCCACATTGTCAGAAAATCTAATTTAAAAATAAATTTTGTGGTTCGGATGGACGTGACCTCATCATGTCTCTCACCCTCTCTCTCTCCACTATGTGACATTGAGCTCTATGTTTATCATACCTCTTCTTGTTAGTACAAACGCAACATCATCATGAATGTGGAGTTTGGTGAGATCGTAAAAGAGTAAACAGAAATAGAAGTATTATCGTAAAGCATTGAAGAGGCGACGTCGAAGGATAACGACATTGAAGGACATCGGCATTGAAGAACATCGGCGTTGAAGGAAAAGTTTGAAGTAAGATTGAATATTGTAGAAGCAAATATATAAAGATGTACGTATAGTATTTGCTACTATTTATAAATTAGTCTGTAATGTGTAAAAATATAGTGTACACAAATGGTATTTATGTTGTCCATCGCTATATTTGGAAGATTTATGGAATAACACTAGTAATATGGTATCCTCTATTATTTATTTCGGGCTCTCCGAAGGTGCTCCACGGTTATGCTAACTTTCTGAGCAACAAACAACGTGGTCCTAGTCTTCGGGAGACCAGACCTAGACCAAGTTCGTGGTATTGTTGATTTTCCGACACCAGGCTCACATTGTTCTTTACTCAGAATCAAGGTTTGACATCATCTGTACTTTCTTCTCGCTCAACCCTTCCTAGTAGTTCCAAGGTTTCAGAAATCCAAATATCCTAAGTCCATTAGTGGGTTTCAATCAAAACCCACTAATCGACCTAGATATGTCTGATAACATCTATTTCAAGTCCCATGGATTTCCGAGGCTGCAAGGAGTCCAACGGTGCCCTCTTGGAGGTGCTCCATTGTTATGTTAACTCTTATCTAGAACGTGATCCTGATCTCAGGGAGACCAGGCCCACGTAGGGCCTTATCGTGGTAGTGTTGATCTCCCGACAATAAGTCCATGTTGTTCATTGCTCATGATCAAGGTTTGATGCCTATGTATATTCTCCTCGCTCAACCTTTCATAGTTACAAGTTTTCAGAAATTCAAATAATATAGGTCCATCAGTAAGTTTTGGTTAAAACTCATTGGTCAATATAACAATCTAGTATGCACACCACATATATTGTTGCTTGTTTTTTGAATTACAACACCACTTGATTTTGACATTGTAACTTTGATAATTTAGTTTGTAATTATTTTTTCAGGGACGATCATATTACTGAAGAAATTCTCTTTGAGATATGAAATACACTTGATGCCAATTTTACCGTGGGGTAGGAAGCTAATATAGTAGAAGTATCTGAAACTAATATTTCATCTTCTTTTGGGTATGCTGGTATGGGGAACACAAATAGAAATATAAGTAATTTGACCTTTGATCGAATTGAGGAAGCAAGTAACCTAGAAGATGAGGTTCCGAATACTTGTATGACACAATTGTAGAATACTTTAAGGTTACTTGCAGTGAGGAGGAAGAGCATCATATCTGAAATACAGAGGAATTATAATGCAATACAAATGTAAAAGAATTCTTAGCTGATGATATACAGATTGAACAAAATGAATTCCCCCCAGAGTAGTACAGTAACTTAGAGAAGAAGTTCCTAATAGTTGATGATCCCTATGTTTTGAATTCACAATTGCTACAAAGGTCAATTGGAGAGGCAACAGACAAGCATGAATTTTTTTATTGGACAGGTTTTTCTGTCTCGACAAGAGTTCAAGAATGCACTTGTGAAGCATGTCATGTTTAAAAATATCAGTTAAAACCCAGTTGATATTCAGATAAATAGAGTTAAAGCAGTTTGCTTGAATCAACCATGTACATGGAGAGTAGTTGCCCAAGGGATGTAGACTACACTATTATGAAATATTTAAGGGAACACCAATGTCGCAGTGTTAGGAAAACTATTGATCATCAAGCATATTCTTCCTCATTTGTAACATCTTTTATTGAAGAGTAGTTTGTTTATACCAAACAATACAAACCAAGTATGATTATATCATATATAAAAGGGTGTGACAATATCATACAAAAAAGCATGCATAGTCCAAGAGAAAACGATGAAGAAGATCGTTGGAGATTATGATCAGACATATAGAAATCTTCTATTATATCTGCGTGAGTTAAGAGTCAGGGATCCTGAAACTTATGTCGCATTACATAGGAATGGTGACAATCAGTTCGAGCGTTGTTTTTGGGGTTTTAATGCTTGTTGAAAAGTATTCAAGTCCTATCTGTTGGGTCTAAAGGATGTCCACATCTCCACAATGGCATGATATTGTCCACTTTGGGCCTAAGCCCTCATGGCTTTG
>JBBMKF010000046.1:5041664-5061852 GCA_037834155.1 Curcuma caesia | reverse complement strand
GAAGCTAGTGATGTTGTATAACCCATTGAGAAGCATAACTTTCATTGAAGAAAGGGAATGGATTATCTGGGTGGTGGACCCTATTACTTTTGGGAAAAAATTGTTGATATCTGGTGCAACAAAGATGGAATTTGCTCAAGTCTTACAAAGTGCAAAATGCACCAAACTGATCAAAATCTAAATGCACAACAATTTCAACTTTCAACAATATGTTCACTTTACTTTATGGCCATTGTTATTGCAGTCGCTTCTCTTTATTGTTTTTTTTTGGGTGATTGGATCTGATTCCATTTACTTTTGGATTACATTGCTTTTCTTGGGCAAGTGCCTAGCAATTAGGGCAATGGATTGGTGTGACAATATATAAGTGGATCACCAAAAGTTAGTGTGTTTGCTAAACATAATGCATTACTCTGGTATGTGCATACAGTACAAAAATCAAAACCATTCTAGGAGTTGCTAGATAAGATTGATACATTTATGAGATAATCAGCATGTTTCCAATCTGATTGAAGAATCTCATCATTTTTTTCCCGATGTTGATTGTTTTGTATTTACTTTAGTCTAATGTAAATAAATTGGAAATGTGGCCCATGGAGTCCAGGCAAATTAAGCAAATGAAATTAATTCATCAACTATCCTTGCCAATTGGGAAGGGAGGAGGGGGAGCTTGTTAGTTGAGCTTCTTTAAATCCTAGCTTGGTCAACATAAATTTTTTACTTTCTTTTGTAGACATCCAATTCTGGTTGCTTTGTTGTTTTAAACATTATTATCTATGTGTTTTTCTGATGCAGATCACTCACATGGAGATGATAAAAGGAATTCAAGGCCATGGTTATTATGATGAGCTGGTTGTTCCGATAATTGAGAATACTGCACATGAGCGTGAACTCACTGAATCCCTTAGTGAAGCTGTATTCTTTTTCTAAATATCTTTAGCTTTATTACTGAAAGCCTCAATTTCTCAACATATTTCTGTGTGATACGTAGTTCTAAGGCATAGTTGTGTATTATCTCTGAAACAAGCACAAGTTCACATATTTCAATAAGTTGCAAGATAATGGATTCATGTTTATTACAACTTCTTATTGTTGTTCAAGACAAAGTAGGGAATTTATGTTTGCTCAAATCTTATGCACGTAGGCAATCTTAACTGATGTAACCATGTTAAGTTTTGTCGTTGTCTGCCCTAAAGTTTCATTCTTATGCTTTCAAACCAGAGCCTATGTATTTCAAAAAAAAAAAATTCAAGATTCTGGTACTGAATCAGTTAGTCCTTACAGCCACATATGCAGCTTAACTAAGTTTCAAAAGTTTCTAACCATTGAAAACTGCATTGTTAATCCAGGTGATAATTATGCTGTTCTGCATTGGTTTTGTAATGATTATTTTTTTTATATTGTAGTTCAATGCCTACTAATAGTTATATGGAACTTTAACAGCTATTTAATGTTGTTTATAGATGGCAGCATATCCCAAAGCAACTGCTGTGCTTGTCCGTAACCATGGGATATATGTCTGGGGAGACTCATGGATTAATGCCAAGACACAGGTTGATTTCTTGTTGTAATTATTCATATGTGCATTTGACAATCTCATCAGTTCTTACTACCTAAGCAATTCATTGCTCAAATTTCTGGAAGTAACAGTAACCATTGCAACTTGTCTGCTACTGCATCTGTAAATTTGTAACAGCCAATTTGAATTGGACTCTTACTTTATTACCTTTCTCTTTCGTAGTAACATATTTGGTGTTAGAAGATTTGGAACTGTCATAGTCTTGTGCCCTTTAAAATTTTAAAGCCTTGTAGCTAAAAATATTGATTACAAATAGAAAACAGACCAGTCTGAACATGGATTAAGAATTTAATTAATTTAACAGGATATCTAACTTTCTGTGGTGTGTGGTTAACATTTACCATGTTAAATATTAAGGTTTCAAGTCTTGATCCCTTGCATTCATCAATTATTAACCATAATTGTCAATATTGCACAAAATTGAAATAGAATGAAATGAATCACTTACCTCATATGATTCTACTTGTACTTGAAATGACCACTTAATCCCATGAAATTCTCTTGGATAATCCAACTTGTTCACAATCCTCTCTATCCAAAACATTCTATTTTAAACTTGTATGTATTATTCCTCTCACTATTTCCATTGCATTCCACCCCGTTATTTATTATGTCAAATAGCAAATTGGGAGGGGCTGAAATTTCGGTTGGTAGCAACTGTCCATGGTAGTTGTCACACAGTACAACTACCACGAGCAGTTGCATTTGTTTTTTTTTCTGGTTGTGATCTTGCCCACATAGGCAACCACTGCCATCTTCCTCTCGCGCATGACAAGGAATATACGCCATTGTGGGGATTCTGTGCAACATTTTCATACCAATAGATTGTGCAACCTGACAAACATGCATTTGTTAGGAATGAAATAGTAACTTCAACCTTTTCTTGTAGTATTTATAATCCTTCAAAAAACAGGTTAAATGAATTCGATTGTGTGCCCATAATCACTTTTCTCATGAGACAAGGTTGACAAGCCAAGCAAAAACCTTCCTTTTCTAGTGGAAATATACAATTTGCATTTAACTTGTTATATAGACGTTTTAAGGGCGCGTGATTGGAAACTATAAATATAAACACCAAATAACAATGAAAAGGATTAGTAGTAATATTTTGAGGTTAAACTTAACCTCAAAAGTTCTCATACAGTGGAAAGCAGATCCATTCTTCTACTATTTTTTAGTCAAACTTGCACACATGGTATTAATCATGAGCTTCAATGTTTGTAACTTCTCAATGTTTATAAAACATTGTACATAGTGGTTCAATTAGTACTTCATACCTAACCTAAACTCTCATTTTGTAGTCATTTTAATAACTGATAATTCACATGAGTTTCATAGATCATTTGGATATAGACTTATTCAAATCAGTTATTAAATATAGTTATAACCTCATCTCATATTTTTAATGTCAATAAGAAAATTATCCCTCATCTCTACTTGGTATCTAAGCATTAGAGTCGATTGCTCATATAAGAATGCCAATTTAAAACCTAAGCGATATCTCTTTGCGAGTCTGAAACAATATATGATGTGTGTATATATCATGATGAAACAAAAATTTAAGACATAATAGTCACCTACAATTATTAGAGAAGTATGATATATGGGCTCAACAAAACACATTTTATATTCTATGCAGTCCAAGAGAATTCACGTGTAAGATAAACAATTGTTGGGATTTGTTTAGTCAAAGGACCAATTATAAGCTACAAAAGCAATCACTGCTTGATTGTCACAATAGGCATTCATTTGTTTTAAAACCTCATTCTAAGTGCTTGATTGTCACAATATGCATTCATTTGTCCAACTCTAAGGAATAAAATCTCATTCTAAGCTGGGTGTCAGTTCCCCATTGGAACGAAATAGTTTCATGTTGTTTCACCTTGTGCTCACAAATGGTGTTGTTTGTGCCAACGAGGAACACTTGGAGGAGGCATCATTGATGCTTACTTATCTGAAGGAGGCATTGTTGATGCTAGGCGAGTCATAACAAGGGCATGGAATGAGGGCCTAGGTGAAAACTTTCTGGCAAGTTGGATTTAGGCAACTACAGAATGAATGAAGGATTAGCTCGTGGTTAATGAGGGCTAGAGCTAGGGCATCACCAACTCAAGTGAAGGATGAGCTCAAGATTTGCTTCCGAACAAACTCATAGATGAAGGATGAGCTTGCGGCTCACTCGCCAACAAACATTCAGATGAAGGATGCAAACAAATTCACAAACGAAGGATGAGCTTCTATGCCAAGGATTCACTTGTGTACAAAGGATTTCAGACCTCATTTGCTAGTCAGTGTGCAAAATGAAAACTTTTGCCTATGTTGATCCACACTAAACAAAATTTGAAACACTATTCAACACGATCACTTTAACTCTCTAATTAAAAAAAATCTTTACCAAACATCTCCTTGCACAATGCTTGAACATACAATAAATTTAGCCTCCATAGTCAATAGCGCTATGCGTGTTTGTTTTTTACTACACTAAAATATTACACCTGATTGTAAGAAAGAAAGTGGGTTTGTGTTGATCAAGGTGTTTTCCCCAATTCGTGTCTAAATATCCAAGTAAACATAGGTTTGACCCATGGATTGAAATCTCGAGTCGTATCATGCGATACCGGTGAAAAATTTCGTTCCGCTAACGGACCGACATTGGCATAGGAGTTTCGGCCGGGAGACGCCTCCGGAGCGTCGCACGAGTTCGGTGATGCCTTCGCGTGCAGGCCGTGCGCGACCCCAGTCGTGCGCACCGCGATTTTTTATTTTTAAATTGAGGGTTTAATTGAGATTTTAATAATCAATTCCTAGTTATAGTTGGGGATAATTTAAATAGACTTTATTAAATTCTATAATATTATCTTATTATTTTTTAAAAGTATTTTATTTTTTATTTTTAAATATTTAGATTAATTTTTTTATTTTAGTTAATATATTTTATATTTTAAAAATATTGAAACTATACCGACATGGTACGATACGGTACCAAAATTGTATCGTTCCGGTCCGGGACTGAAACCTCAACACGGCTCGATATTTTAAACCTTGGTTTGACCCATCCTTTGAAAACATAAGCAATAGTGCCTTTAAAATATCTCATAATATTTTCATAACATTTGAATGTTTTTATCTTGAATTTGATTGATACCAACTAACTAGAAATGGGTGACTAAACTCAATAGACAAATAAGCCTATTAATCTAATATTTCCAACAACTGTCTCACATCAAGGCATGATGGCTGGAGATACTAAGCAGGCACAGATCTTGGCTAACAGGATGGTGAAAAGCCTCATGGAGATATGAGGAGGGAATTTTCCTCTGGTGTTGCTAGAGAAGGATAAGGAGGTGGTAGGGCACCAGGAAGAAACAAACAAAAGTTCAAGAGCATCATATTTTATTAAACTGAATCTGATTAAACAAGAGATTGAGATCTTGTGGTCTTAACACTGGCTTACTTGGAAATAAATAATCTATTCCCCATAAACTTGGTGAACAAATTATATATTTCTGAATAATTACGTAGATTTACCTAGTTTGCTATGGCTAACCAAAATAAAATGTTACAAATCTTAAAGCCTTTTAGACCTATAAAAATTTAAAACTTCTTAATTTTTCCAATCACTCTTCCGATCAAACATTCGGTTGATATGATTGGTTTCCAACTGAAATAATTGCTTGAAGCAAATGAACATGTTAGAAACAACTTAATTAGGGTGACTCTTGGATCTAGGTTAGTGTGGTACTGGTCAACATAATGCTTTGTGTTGAATTTTAAGGTCGTTAATGTGCAATGGTGTAAGAGTTCATCCACATAACCCTAGTTCATCATCCATGTCAAAATGCTGTACATTAACAAAGTTGTGGTGTGATACTGTCAAGCCATCTCCATCAACTTGATGCTAGATTGTTAGGTAATCCTTTGTGCTTCTTTAATTTGATAAACAATCAAGTCTGAATCATCATTATCAACAACATCATTTCGATCAAGCTATGCTTGTTTTAATAAAGTGGCATTGCTGTCAAGCTTTGATTGTTCCAATGATGAATCTTATTCTCCTATTTAGCTCTATGCAAAATGTTATCACTGATAATAGTCAGGTTAATTAAATTATTTTTATTACCTTAACTAATATTTCCTTTAGTGTCCTTCTACCCTCACACAAAAATTCTACTCTTCTAACTATAGAATCTATGCTAGCCTTTCACGATGTCTATAAACAACCAAGTCCTTGTCCCTCTTCAATCTTTTATTAGGCTTGATTAGTAAACCAGCAAGCAATAACAGTTAGACCATCGTGTTAAGTTTTGTGGGTCCTTATGTTCTTTGCTTAAAGCTAGATTCTGAAATATCTACATTTTGCATGGGTAAAATGTATTAAGTAATGTGAAAAAGGAAAAAATAACGATCATCAAAAGTTAGGAAATAATATATTATTTATAATTTTTTTTAGTAATAATGCATAAGTATATTTGAAGGAGAGTCTTGGCACAACAATAAAGTTGTTGCCGTATGATTTGGAAGTCATGGGTTTGAGTCTTGAAAACAATCTCTTATAAAGTAGGGTAAGGTTACGTATGATAGACCTTTCCTTGGGAACCTTCATTGGCGGGAGCTTCGTACACCTGTCTACCCTATAATGCATAAGTTTATTTAGAGAATGATAGGCTAAAAATTTATTATTTTTGACCATTGATATATATTAAAATAATATCAGAACCTTTATTCATATACATTTATTATTTAAAACTTGTTCAGTTAATAATTGATTTGATAAAAAATAATTTATGCAAAATATGGTCCATAAAATTAGAAGATAAAAGTAGCCACTAAGTCATTATTTTATTATTTTAAATGGGATAAATTCGTCAATGGTGTATATACACAAGTGTCTATAAGAGTTAAAATTTTAGATTGATATCTTTGTAAAATTACAATTTAAAGTGAAAAATATGTAAAATTTTATATTTACAAGGACATATATGCAATTTTGTCAAAATAAATATTCCAAGAACCAAATCTATGGTTGTTTCTTTGCTTTTAGATCAGAGAGATGATAGTTGGATATTTCTATTTTCTTGTATTAAGTCAAATCCCATCCCTAAATTGAGAAAAACAAAGAGTCACAAATATACCATCACATTAACTGAATGCATCAAATATCATTCAGAATGTGATCTCAAGGAGGGATGGAGTTAGTGTAGTGCATAGGGGTCAAAACTGACAATAAAGAGATCTGTAGAAGAGGTGGCTGCAACTGATGCTGCGAAGACACCAATGTTTTTCATAACCCAACAAGATCAAAATTGATCAGCGTGGGAAATCTTTCGTCTTCTCAGCGACCCAATTGAGCAAACTAATGAAGTCCATCTTCCTCTAAGCCTCAAGGGATTCCCACAAGTATAATCTGGGTCCATGACAGAAACAATTAAATCAGGCTTTAATGTGGTTATTTTGTATGAAATAACTGGAGTGATGCTGTTGTATCATGTATGCCTATGGCTCATTTTTAACTTTATTATGACTGTCATTTCTAACGGTCATTCTTCTCTCTATTTTCTTACCCATCCATTGTATATTCACGCCATTATTTTGGAATTATGATCTCTTTCTTGGGTGCTTTTCAGGCTGAATGCTATCATTATCTTTTTGATGCTGCACTTAAGCTTCATCAACTAGGGATTGATTACAGCAGTCCAGGTCACGGTCCAGTCAACAGTCCGAGTTCATTTCAAAGCAAAAGCAAACATCTAAGCTCAGGGTTAGCAAATGGAGTACATGCTCCTGATCCCTCAAGAGTAAGTTTAATGTATTCTTTTCATTTCTCCAAAACTCTTGTAATGTGGTAGTTACTGTCTGTGCACATTTATGCAAACTTATGTCCTATTGTGGAACAGCAGATCATTTTTGGTGGTAGACTATCTCTTCTTTAGCCATCATTTAATTTGTTTTAAAATTTAACCAAACTAATATCAATTCAATCTTAAGTTTAATCTGGTCTTCATGCAGCATTGCATTGTATTGGATATTGAAGGAACAACCACTCCTATAACGTTTGTTACTGATGTCCTTTTCCCTTATGCACGTGACAATGTGAGGAAACATCTTTCTTCTACATATGATTCTGATGAAACTAAGGACGATATTAAGCTATTACGAGCTCAAGTAAGATCTGTCTTCCATATTATTTTTTTCTTTCCAAGAATGCATGTTAAGTTTATCAGAGTAGTATACTTCCATTCTTTACTTTTGATGATGATTTGATCAAGAACAACTTCCTTTTGTAGGTTGAGGAGGATTTGAAGCAGGGCTTATTTGGTTCTGTGCCTATTCCACCTGATGATGCTTTGAAAGAGAAGGTTATTGATTCTCTTGTAGATAATGTGGAGTCAATGATAAAGTCAGATAGGAAAATTACTTCTTTAAAACAATTACAAGTAAGACATACCCATTTTTACTTAATTTGTTCACCGTCATATTTTTTATTTTTGAAGTTTATATATATTTTTTGTTATTCAGGGTCATATTTGGAGAACTGGATTCGAGCACAAGGAACTGCAGGGGGTTGTTTATGATGATGTTCCTGAAGCTCTTAAGAAGTGGCATGAAAGCGGCATAAAGGTGAAATTTGTTGATCCTGATGTTGTATATTTTTATAGCTATGTGATATCCTTTATTTAGTGCTTAGTTTGTGTTTCTGTATATGGATGGTGGGTTAGTCTGTTATGACTTCAAAAAGTGGGGAAATAAAATTGATTCTTGATGCAAATAATAGTTAGGAAATGGCTTGAGTTTATTGCTCTCATCTAGCGATTGTAAAATTGATTCTTGATGCAAATAATAGTTAGGAAATGGCTTGAGTTTATTGCTCTCATCTAGCGATTGTTCCTTGCATCTTATTTAGGTCAGCTGAACGTTTAACAGTTTCTCATCTCTTATTCTGTTTTCCTTCTGCAATCCTCTGATAACTAGGATATGAAATATGATTTTTTTTTCCAAAAGTTTCTTTATGTTGATAATATAATTTTAAAAATAAGTAGTTAGTTTTTAATCCAACATTTATGGTCACAATCTTGTAGTTCTCATAATGTATTTTAAATTTGAGTCTTGGTTCAAATATGTCCTAAGAGTCCAGTAGAATAAACCAGTATTTATTTCGAATTCTGTTCTTCAATCACCTACTGACCTTGGGAACAAATCACATTTCCCTTGAGTTTTATTCCAAAACTAGGTTATATTCGTGAATGAATTATACTAATATAACCATACATTTGTACTGTTAGTATCATTAATAACACCATCTGAACTTCAATCTGGTACAACTCTTACTAGTGGTCCCCCTTTTTGCATTTCGTATATCTTCTAAGGGCTTTGTTATTCCAACTTCGTTAAAATGTCCAAATATTGAGATTCAGAGTATCTTCGCTTTTTCGTCTGAATTATATGCTAGTCTTGCATAACACCTGGCTAACATATATATTTTTACATTGATTATATTGTATAATAAATTTGAGATTATGTGTTTTACATAGGCTATTTTTTTCTAAAAAGTTTTATCAATTGTATGCAGTCAACTCATATACTCCCTTTTTTTTGTTTCCATTATTGTATGAAAGTTTTGCGTAAATACTGAATACATAAAATAAGTTTAGTTAAGCCATAGGTAAAAGCTACAGTTTCATTGGTAAGTGACCAGCTTGGATTATTTCTCACTGACTAATCTGTTTTTCTTCCTTTTGTCTTGGAAATATCCAGTCCTTTTCGTATAGGTTTTCGGAACATAGGTCATTACTTGGAGCATGATTTTTTTTTCAAGCAACATTGCTCGGAGCATGATGTTCTTGTTAAATATTCGTCGGTTTTTGCATGTTTCAAGAAGCATGGGTGTTTCCATTGCAGGTTTACATATATTCAAGTGGTAGCAGAGAGGCCCAAAGGCTTTTATTTGCAAATACTCCTTATGGTGATTTGAGGAAGTACTTGTCTGGATTTTTCGACACCACAGTCGGGTAAGCATGTGCATGTTTCCTCTGCTCCTGAGAAAGCTCTTTGCCAGAAGTAACCTTTCCTTTCTTCCTTTTCTCATCCACAGTAACAAAAGAGAATCACACAGCTACTCTGAAATTTCACTGTCAGTGGGAGTCGATAAGCCATCCCAAATCTTGTTTGTAACCGATGTCTATCAAGAAGCCGTGGCAGCTAAGGCAGCTGGTGAGTGCATACTTTTCTGGAATTCCTTGCTTAGTTTAGCATATATTATACTAGAATATGGAGAAAACAGAGGCTAAGTGGTTATCGTGTGATTCTGTCGAAATCCATATTGTTCAGGCTTTAAACATTGAGATTAGATTTATACATGGCTGATTAAATCTGAATTGGTTTTTCTGATAGTCCGATAAATGGTATTCATTCTAACTTGCAACAACTTAAAGGAGTAGACTTCAAAACTTATTGTAAGAAACTTATCGTTTTAAGATACCACTCATTGTATTCGTATATGATAATTCATTTTGCGTGCTTGTAGGTCTTGACGTGCTCATCTCTGTCCGTCCTGGAAATGCAGTCCTTCCGGAGAACCATGGATTCAAAACTATTAGATCATTCGTGGAAATATAAACCAAGACAAGTCATCTCATGCCTTCATTTGGTAAACTATGGCTGATATATAGCTCTCGTAGTTCTCAGTATTGATAGATTATCCTACTCTTTTGAACTAATAAAGAGTGCCAAATAAGAAGGTTTAAATAGACACCTTCAAATCCATCTTTCACCAGCAAATGATGTACTTTTATATATAATTTGTGTAATCTTGTGAAAATGGAGTTGCTATGCAATTTCATAATTAAGAATGCATATCACGAAAAAATGGAGTTGCTATGCAATTTCTGATATGTTGTCTGTTTGTCTGTGGGAAGGAAAAAAAGAGCAGGTTTTACAGATCCAGTCCAGTGGTCTTCTTATCCATTATAAGATAGGTGACTGAATGAATAATGGCGTGAGAAAAAAGAGCAGTTTTATTATTATTATTATTACTATTATTAGTATTATTATTATTGTTATTATTATTGGTCTTATAGTAATTATACGGTATTTTTTACGTTTAGCAGTAGCATGAAACCTTTTATCAATAAAAATGCTAAATAAACTTGAATTCTCGAATTTTGCCCGGAAGGTCTTCAAAGTTAATTTGTTTCTCATGATTATTGTGTATGTGTATATATATTTTTAATATAATTCATAATTCATATGATTAGCCACATCATAGAGCATTACTAGTTATACTCAACATTGTTAACTAATTAATCCATTAATTCTCTTCTCCACCGCCACTAGCACGGTGTCTGTTCGCAATTCGTTGTGGGCAAGGCATGAGTGATACAAAAGTTGATTTTCAATAAGGATATTTGTGTGATTGATTCTCAGAAAGTTTGATTGTGAATGTCAAGATCATTTTATACTTGTCGGATTTATTTGGTGGCTAGTGGAAAATTTAATTTTGTACTTCTTAGATTTATTTTTGATGGCTAGTGAAAATTTTTGGAATTGGACCGATCACTTAAGTAAGGCGTTGTTAGTAGTGACGTGCTTTCAGAGCATAGTTGAATTGGTTACGACGGAACAAATTTATTGAAGTGGATAAGAGTCGAATCTCGGCGAAGTCGAGACAATACCCTCCTCCGTCGTGACTAACTATAGCTTTTCGATTTACCTCCTTACAAATGATCGTGAGGTTGACCGTGTAGAACTGCTGGGATAGCAGATTCCATCTTTTGCTGAAGTTATTAGTAGTGACGTTTTTTTATCACTTCTATGAATGGAATACGAGAATATATGACATTTCAAATTCGTGATAGATTCAATTTAGGACGTGTTTGATTTAAGTTATCGTACGTAACTTTTGTTATGTGATTATCAAGTGTGATCGACGACATTTCAAATTCTGCGACGGATTCAATAATTACCTCTTAAGCCCATATCCTCATTATCAATCATCGTTAAAGTGGAACATAATTTGATTTATATGAAAAGATCAAACTAAATTCAATATTCAAATAAAGAAGATTTCATCTCCTAATTAAGAACATCGATCTTATCAATAATTAAACACTCAATTTAATTTAGCTTTACTTTATCCGGAGTTAATCTCGATTGTGGATTAATTAACATATATACTAGCTGATTAATTAACTAAAGAAGAAAAAGATACACATACGTACCTTGCCTTGGTTATTGTAAGAACAAGAGAACTTAGCTCATAGAGCTTTCTCCTTCATGCTCACCCTCCTCTTAGTCTCCGACACCAAAATCTTTCTCCAGCCTTTTCTTGATCTTCTTTGATGAACAATTTGATTCCCCTTTGCCGATCATCGCCACATCTCCAACGATGTCGGCGTCAATGGCTAGTTAAGTTACACCATGAACTCATCTAAGTCGCAACCATAGTTGAGGTCATAGGAGACGTGATCGACGAAGTTGACATTGTCACCGTGACTATCGGCGATATCGGCCATGAAGTGGTGGCTCTCCATGTTTGTGTCCCAAAGTTGGCTCTAATTTGCTATACAATGTGAGTGATGTTTAATGGCCTTATTGTGTGATGATGTAAATGTTTAAATTAAATTAAATTAAATTGCTGGTGAAATAATGCATTACGGCCCTCACCACCAAAAGCCATGATAATTTAATTTATTAGGTATTTAATTAGATTAATAGTGTCTAAATGCAAAGTTGTGTAATGTTAATGTTATGATGAATTTATAATAGATCATAAAAGTACTCATTATATCCTATAATCAAGCTTAGCTAGAATTAATTCAAGTTCACTTAAATTTACAGTTATTAGCCCATAGGTAAGAGGCTTAAGAGTTCGTTACAATTTTAAGTTATCTCTAATTAATGATTTAATTTTTATGGTTATTTTAGATTATTTTTTTATCTTTGGAAAAGAGGATCAATAATCATGTTCGACTAAACTCTTTGTACTTATTCAGATTTTCTAATAAATGATTTGCAAATTTTTTCTTCAGATTTTTAACTGTAAAAAGAATAACATGTTAAAAAATTAATATCGTTTCTTATTTATTTATTTATTTATTTTCATTATTTAAAATTTACTTAGCTGTTATCTACTTTAATGATTTTATAATAGCATCCATTATCTACAATTTTATAGTCAATTCTAAAGTAATATCAAAGTTAAATGACAGAATAGAATAGGTTTCTTATTCATTGTATTTTTAAGCATTTTTTAAATTCAATAAAATATTTATTATCTGAATATAAATATGTCTAATAAAAAACACCAATCTAGATATGAAAAACATATGAACAAAGAAGGAAGAAAATTTTATTCTATCCCAAAAAGATGGGATAGATAGATTTGTTACTGGTACTTGAAAACTGAAATGAAAAATCTAATGAATTTTCTTAATAGCAAATAATAATAATAATAAATTATAAATCTAATTTATCAAATATTAATGTTAATAATTTAGAAAATGAATTGATTGATAAAAAGATAAAGAAATTAATTATGTTTTTGCATATGATGAAAAATTCGTAACACTTTTCTTCACTTCGTTACATTTAAAAATTATCAAAATGGAGGAAAATATGAAAGGAGGTGATGTGTATATCTGAAAGAATTAGATCAAATATTTTATTTTTATTATAAAATATTTAGCCAAAAGTTAATTGCAGTTCAATTAGAGATTGAAAAATGCTCATTAGTAAGTTTAAAAATCATGAAATAAATAATGAATAAAGAGTGCGTTGATGATAATTACTTAAAAAAATAAAATCATTGATTAAAATTTATAGGAAAAAAATCAATAAAGAGAGTCGACATGGGAGGAATTTTAATAAAAATTATTATCGTAGTTAAAAATTTGCAAGAAGAAATTTGGCATTTCGAGTACAAATGAGAAGATCACAAAGATAATAATAAGAATTTTTCAGACAATTAAAATCATTGTAGAGTTTTATCATGTAATATGTAAGAAGACCTTAAATGTATTCAAGGTGATAAAACTCCTAATCAATATTTTGATAATAACACACAAATATGAATTAATAAATACGATAGGATTATAAATTAAAAATGTACTATTATTTGAAAAATCATGATAACTGCCAATTAGTTGACTTCAGTTCTTATTTTACATACCTGGTTTAATAAGATCATGTCCTAAGATAATTTCTTCATCACATAGTTCACATTTTTGTGGTAAGCTTCTTACTAATTGTTTCCTTTTAGTCATGATTTCTTAAATCAGTTTAAATTCATGTGAAGGAATTCTTCAACAAGTTCATGAAAGACTCTTGATTCATCTGCTCTTTAATAGAGAAAATGTAATAATTGAATAGGGATCTTTTTATATGGAGTGATTCTTTATCTAAGTTTTCTAATTTCCTGTTTCAAATTGTATGATAAATAAAGACCATAAACTTTGATTAAACCAATTCATATAACGCATAGATGTTCAGATGACACAATTTAAAATTTTCAATCAAATTACATTAAAAGAACAACTTACAACTTAGGCAGAGATAATAATAAATCTCAGTTAAGATTTAATGGTCCTTGCTAATCTGCAAAAAGAGATTGTAGCTCCTCAAATCATACCCAAACGGAGACCCAAAAATTTTTTTTAAAAAGGAAAAACAAACCTTGGAAAATAATAAAACTCGAGAAATGTGGAACAAGGTTGGGATCTTTCATTTGAATGGACCTTGCAAGATGTAGTAAGTGATAGCATTCACATCAATATGAGCAAATGAGCAAGCTAAGAAGTCCATTAGAACAAATATATCAAAATTGCAATTGTGTTTCAATTCGGCCACCTTTAACAACTAGTATCGCCCGAAACAAAACGACATGATGCCGATGCTTTATAATGTTCCAAAAGTCGCATTTACTGAAAAACTGATTTCTTCAACCTCAGTAAGTTTGCTTACCTCAATCTGAAAGCTCTGGCGCTTGACCTTTCTTCTCAATTAAAGCTTGCACTTTCTGCAGTACAATCACAACAACCTAGTTAATTGGTGAATTAAGAAACAAATTTGTTGTAGAACAAAAATTAGTTTTACCTTGACAGAATTTCCAATCTCTTCGAGTTTGTGCAATATCATATCTCCAAGAGGGGGAACCTACAAACAAGAATGGACTTGGAAAGATTTTCTAAATAATAGAAAAGATATCAAAGCAATATCATATAAGTCTAGACTCCACAAACGGAATATCATTTCTGGAGGGGTAAGAATTGCCATAACATAAATTCTTCAAATAAAATATTTTGTGGAGAATTTTTTTTCTTACAGGTTGTATCTACCAGAAATAGTCAAAAAATCATTCTAGGTTCCTTGAAATTCTGGTATATTTATCATCTTTGCAAAATTAATGGTTGCCAACACGTGAAAATATTTTGTCTAATTTATGCATTGTTTAGACAAAGATTATATATATATATATATATATATAAAAGGAACTTTTACTCAAGTTGACTCGTAAAGAATAGAGTCATCACCTTTCAGATATTTCAGATTTCAAATTACACGCACTTAGCACAAGGGCGATCAGAAGTCATGTAATTTGAAAGAAAATTTTCTTGCACAGGCTATTTTGGGAGGAAGAAAAATAAAAATACCAGTAGATCCACAAAGCAAAATTGCTTTACGAGCAAGTATGAAAAGCACTTCACCATACCCAACTAGTAGATGGACCAGAACCAAGTGTATGAGGATCTTCAGACATGTAAATTTGCTTGCTGAGACTATCACTCCTCGTATTTGAAAGATGCATCAGAACAGCCTGCACAAAGTAGATCTAGAGTTTATTACTTCAGCAAATAGTGCTGATGAATCAACACTTATCTGATCGGTAGTACCTTGCGGAAAGCCCCAGGTTCAGAAATTCCTTGGATTTGAACATCATCACTTGGAGGCTTTCGTACACCAGTATTCTGTATTCTGACAGAAAATATGCCGAAGAAGGATTGCAAATAACCTGTGCATGCATACAAGATTGTTAGTGTGCACTCAAGCAAGAATTCAACATGGAAATCAAAAAATTATTTTGCATGAACCATCTTGTGTTTCTAGCGAATCAATTAAAATAATAGTTACTTATCCATAATGAGATGGATATGCACAAAACAGATACATGCTGAAAAACAATAATGAATCAAGCATGTCACTTGGACTTGGAAAAAACTATTCATATCCATGTAAGATACAAGTCTCAAACACTTAATTTTCTAAAAAAGATGGCACATAGAAAAAAGAGTTTAAATTTAGAATTCAGATACAGACAATAAATCTTAAAAATTTAAATACTAATATTTGATCAATTCACATATATTATGTTATATAACCTAATTTATATATTTACATAACATGTAACATATAATAATTATAACTGATAATGTAACTTATATTATGTTCCCTCCCTCTGGTGATGCAACAGTACTCTCCTTGTGCACCATGATGTTGAAAATTCATTTCCTCCCAGCACAATGGATATTTCAAGTATGTTTCTTCTTCCTTTTGCTCTCACAAGTGACTCTGGCTGCTCCCACTCATTTTTTATATAAACAAACATGTGGTGTCGTGCCAACATAGGTACCATGAGGTAAAAGGTTAGTCCGAGTATTGTAGGAATCAAGCAAACAAAATTAAAAACTAATCATCCACATGAAGCCCATGTTGAGGTCACAATATTGGAAATAGTATCAATCTCAGGCTAGATTTTACCACCTACTCAACTTGGTGTCTAGCCGTAACTACATACAATATTTTGGAGGAATCAATCAAACCTTGCCAATATCTCCTGACTCTCCAATTAAACACTCTCAACTCACTTTTAAAATATGCTTTTTGTGCTATAATCTGCTTTGATTAAGTATAATCTTGAAATTTCCTGCCTTCATATTCTTATTTATTGTATAAAATTTCCCAATCTTATAGAAACTTATGATGTTTGCCAACCACACATAACCTTTCATAGGAAGCCTCAGCTATAAGGGCAGCTTGGTGCACGAAACTCTTGCCAATGCGGATCCCGAGAAAGAGTTAGACTACATTGGTTTATTTTATGCAACCTTACCCTGCATTGCAAGAGGCTATAAGATTTCAAACCCGTAACCACAGAATCACACAGTAACAACTTTATCATTGTGCCGAGGTTACACAAAAGCCTTAGACTATAAGATTTCAAAATTGATTTTATTAGAGAAATAATGCTACAAGCTTAATTCAATTTGTAATTATTGTCGATGATTTTATTTTCCATTTTTTGGCTTTGGAATTTAATAGTGAGGCCTCTTCATTTTTCTTGAATGTCGGTATTCAGAAATATTTGAAAAATAAATCATTGTAAACTATGAAATAGGGATTAATCTTTGAAGCTTAAAAGGACAATATCATTTCCATGTTCTAGGTTATAGTTTCTCTCATTTAATGTCATACAAGTTATATGTGGAATATTTTAGGAAAAAAAGACAGCTCGATGCACGAAACTCCCACCAATGTGGAATCACAGAGAAAGATTGGACCATATTGGGTCTGAGCATCTTGTGATTTTAGTACTATTTTATTTAGGTTCAACATTTTTTTCCTTTTATTGCCTATGTAGAAGTTTGTACATATACTATTGCTGCCTAAAACTAGTTAAGTACTAGTCTTTAGAGCAAGAAGTTAGTTTGCATAAATTTAAATGACTGATGCTCTGATTTGTTGTACCTAAAAGAAACTTTCCATGAATTACTAGCACTTCCTGCTAAATAAATAATGGCATAAAGATTCTTGTTCTAAAACTGGACTGAACAAAGACAGCAAGTTGATGATTCCAGTCCCTTTTGTTCAGTTTTCTTGCAGGAGACATACAGCCATACAAACCAAACAAGTTCCTCTGTCTTGAGTATGGTTGTCAAAATCGGCAAATACACAATCGATCACTTGGGTTGTAGTTGTATGAGTATAGTAAAAGACTAAAGGTGAACCAATTTGTCTCGAGAAATGGAGCATCACGCAAGGATGGAGTAGGTTGAAATGCTAGACTAGATAGACTTTGATAAATTTGGCCAAGCTAAGTTGAAGACTAATGAAGGCATTCAAGAGAAGATGACAATGTTGGTGCAATCATACCTAAAGTGGTCGAGCTCGATCATAGGTTTTGATATTTGGGCAAAAGGTTTAATTTACACTTCTACCTGTATATTTGATATATATCTTAAGTTGTGCAAGGGCCTGGCTAGATGCATATGGAGTTCACTAAGCTTGTGATTAGATGAAATTGAGTGAGGATGATGACTTGGTGCAGCCAAGGTCACATGCTCAATGGTTTGAAGGTTCGATGGAGTTCATAGAAGGTTAACATGAGGCATTCGAGGGGATGTACAACAAGAAGAATTGGGTGATGATGGAGTAGCTCGTCAAGCTTAAAGTTAACTTGGTGGCTCGAGATCTATTGGAGATCAAAGAAGGATGGAATGAGACATCGAATGGACTGCAGAATGAGAAGTAGGTGTAACGTTGATGGTTGCTAGAAGAAGGTGAACTACATGGGCAAAGAGTAAATAATGGCACATAAGTGAGTCGTGGTCTTGTGCATCCAAGGGACTTAAGACCTAATGCCTTGGTGAGGAAGTTAAGCTGTGGAAAGTAAGCTTTTGAGGGAATTATGAAAGTAAAGCAATTTGTACTTTAAGGTTAGGCTAGCACTTGGCTTAGGCAAAGATTCGATCATTAGGATGGTTGTAGTCGAGGTCCCAATCAATTGGAAGGTGTCTCCAATTGACAAGTTAGTTGACTAACAACTTACTTAGGCTATGTGACTTACAAATAAAATGTTTCTTTTTAGACTGAGTCAAGTGGGAAATCAACTAAAGATGTTGAGTTGACTTATGTGCTGCAGTTCAATCGATTGATCCCTTGACATGAGTTAGACCGTTGATCGGACAAAAGAAAGTTGCAATCATCAGATGGAAAAAGGGTTAAGTTAGGTAGTCAACTGAAGTTAGACTAAAGTAGTCGTTGGCATATTGAAGACCATAGCAATTGTAATAACACAACCAACAAATGATGCAAGAGGTCAATTGATCAGTGGCAGAACAGAACAATAAAGGTTAAAGGCTATATAAAGAGAACCAAGGAAAGTCCTTGAGGACTAGCAAATCTTGAGCAACATTTTGATAATTCTTAAGCTTCCTGGTTGTAATTTTTAGCCTAGATTTTTTACTTCTTGTTCTATCTTCTAGTAAGAGACTTGTAAGAGGTTTCTCCACTTCCGAAAAGTATGCAAGAAGAGGAAACTATAGTAAGGATTTGTTAGCATCTTTGCTTGTGTTTATTGTCGTTGCATTTAATTGTGTTTGATTGACTTGGCTAAGGCATCAAGAAAAGTAAGAGATACCACCCCCACCCCCTCTTACCCTCACGGTCTTAATAGATAATCCTATCTAATTTTAGAAATTCATGCTTAAATCTCTTAGCTCAACATCATTTAAGATTTGTTATGAGATCAACAAAATAGGTTTATTGTTGCATGAGATTTACCATTAAGTAGACCAAGCATATCATCCATCTCTTTATCATTCAGTTAACAAGAGACATAGTAGCTTTCTAGATCAATATTAGCCTCAAAACCCTTTTCTCAACTAAACCAAATAATATAGACTTTTAAACAACAATCTTTTAAACAACAATATATGTTAGTAAATAAGAAATTAATATCTAATATTACTTTATATTAATAACTAAGATAGTATCAATTGATGTCTTTTTTATTACTGATTTTATATTCAATAAAACATGAGTTATCATTGGTCAATAAACCTAAAAGATATACATTGGTTTAATAAAATAAACATTATGTTATTGCCAATGACTATCTTTTATCCTTCGGAGATGTCTCTGTCACCTCCTTCCCCATCTCCTCCATTGCCGAACGCACCATCTCTGCCTCATCTCCTCCATTACAGGTTTATCAGCGTCGTCCTCGTCCTGCTTTGCCGCCGTCCATCACTGACGTTGTCATGGACACATCTTTGGAACCAAGTCTTTTGTCTCTTCCTCCGGTCCCATCTCCTGAGTTTGATATTCTCATTGCACTTCGAAAAGGTATGCGTTCCACTCGTAATCCTGCTCCTCATTATATTTCTTTGAGTTATCATTGTATTTCTCTTTCCTATTATTCTTGTCTTTCCTCCTTATCGTCTGTTTCTCTTCCGAAGGCTGCAGATGATGCCTTTGCCCATTCAGGATGGAAACAGACTATGCTCGATGAAATATGCGCCTTATAGAGTAGTGAGACTTGGGTTCTCATTCCTCTACCACCATGGAAGTTAGTTGTCGGTTGTTAATGGGTATATACGGTGAAAGTTGGTCCAGATGGAAAGGTCGTCCGACTTAAGGCTCGCCTTGTTGCTAAGGGCTATACTTAGATCTTCGGATTAAATTACGAGGGCACTTTTTCTCCTGTTGCTAAGATGTCCTTTGTGCGTCTATTCCTGTCCATTGTTGCTATTCGACATTAGACTCTTTATCAGTTGGACATCAAAAATGCTTTCTTATATGGTGACCTGCTCGAGGAAGTCTACATGGAGCAACCTCCGT
>JBBMKF010000046.1:5004754-5015982 GCA_037834155.1 Curcuma caesia | reverse complement strand
ATTTATACTTTGATATGTGTAGATCCATCACCTTGATATAGACCTATACATGAAAAATGCAAATAGGAAACCATCACTCAAGACCTAAGCTCTTACCTTAACTTATCCACTTTGACCTATATAAGTCTATAAGTTAATTTAGTCATTTCACCTTAATAAATCATTTACGTCCTCTCCTATGTAATTTAACATTTGTGGCTCAATTAAAGTGGTTTGACAAATTTATCTTGATGGACTTATCGACATCATATTGTACTTTATATTAACATAATTAATTATAGAAATTAAATATGGGGGAAAAAATTTGAAGATCTTGAAAAGTTATATTTTGATATCCAAATTATATATAAGAACATATTTAATTTAAAAAAATAGTATAAATTATTAATAAATCAACATGATCTTTATTATCAAGAATATATATAAAAATGGTCCCTCTGAACTTGATAGTGTGGTAAGAGACAGATATATTTTCAAATAATTAAAATTTAATTTCTACACTGATTATATTTATGATGAATGAACTATTAATGAAGTTGAAGTATATTTTTTTAAATTTATTTGATAGAAGATCAAATTTATCTATCTCATATAAATCTGATGGTACGATGTAAGATACATGATATAAAAAATAGAAATAGTTAAGTTGAGATAATATTTTTTATAATGATTAATTATAATTTTTTAATTTATTTTTTTTTATAGATGATCGTGTGAGAGAGAGAGAAAGAGATCGATAAATTTAATGAATTTTATTTTTACTAAAATAATAATATAAAAAAATATAAAAATTAAATTTCTTCTAAGACGCATCTTCAACTTCTTACAGCCTCCACACCCACTCTCACACCGACACGTCTCCGACCGCAAATCTGTTGGGCCCACAACCTTCCCACGGACTACTTGATGCCACGTCACGCATCCCCTCCCTGTGATGTGATGGCCGCCCCTTTCCTTCCTTTCTTCCTTCCTTCTCCATGAAGAAAACAAAATTATACCCATTTATTATCCAATAAACATTTATTTTATTCCTTTTTCAATTATTGTCACGCCCCTTGCCTTAGCATCTTCTCGTTTAATACTCCAATTCATATTTTATTCAATTTTGTCACCCTTATAATTTAATCATTACCAAAAAAAATAAACTGTAAAGTGGTTTTAGAAAATAATAAAATATAAGGGGGTAAAATGAAATTATATTCAATCATTTGTCGATGTTTACGTGTCACGTCAGGTCGTAATTGTGCAATAACTAAAATTAGAAGGGTGATAATTATGTCGACATGCGGATGATGCATCATGTATGAGGAGGCATCATGATGTGATTCTTATGAGTCATGATTGTATATATATATATATATATAGTATTTTTAGTTTTAAATATTAATTAAAATTATCTTAATTGTTCCGATCTATTTTTAGCCGTAGATTGGATGGTCATGGAAGTCGGTTACTTGACTGGGTGGTCATCGCAGCGATCCAGGATGGCATGCATGCATGCATGCGTTCCCCATCATCCGCATCATCTGAACAGAAAGTGAACCACATAGGAGTCCGTTCTCGTCTCCGAAGGACACGTTTGCTTATCCGAAACCTGCGGATGCGACAAGGCCAGCGTGGATTTTTGGCGCGCTTCCTCGTCGGCGATCGCTGGACTTGCTTAACAAACGCGGTTTCCGAGAGGCAGCACAACGGCTGCCCTCGAGATTTTTAAACCGCCGCCCGCTTCGCCATCATCCGACGGACGATAGGAGCTCCTTTCCTGCTGCTGCCCCGCGCCGAGGCTCGCAGACCGCTAGATCGTCCCTCCGAGGCTGTCGTGGCCGCAGCTTGGCCGTCTGTTTGTACGCCGACACAGCGCGTCGGAAGCGGCCACCGGTTCCCGGCGGTGAATAGATCGCCCCTTTGTCGCGGTCACGGGTTCGAGCTGGAGGGAAAGGGAGACTCTGGGTTCTTTTGCGGTGATCTCATGGAGGCTAAGGCGAGGCCGGAGAAGCGTATCCTGATCTTTGCGCTTTTGCACATGTGATTGTTCGATTTTTTTTTTATCAGATCCGAGTTGCGTTGATTGATTTTCTTTGTATTTTTCTTGAATTTTTTTTTTCGTTTGCTCTAGAGATCCTCCTGGTAAAATTCGTTTTCTTCTTTCAGTTTTGTTGCTTTGTTGTTGATCTGTGAACAATTTTCCTCATTCCATTTTTTCTATGACCTTTTATTCCATTATATCAGAGTCTATATAAGGTATCAAATTGATGATTGATGGATGCTACTTAATGGTTGGTTTTCCTTTTCTTGCCCATAAGGAAAGAATAAGGACGAATACTTTTGTCTTTAGATGCAAGCAACATGAGGGATCTATCGGTTGAAAAGAATTTGAGGGTTCTATCGTTTCTTCATATAGGGATCAGTTGAGTTAGAGATTCGTTGTTAGTTTTTTTTTTTTGAATTTGTTATCTTGATGATCGCGATTTGTCAAATAATCAAATTCTGCAAACCTTTTTTTTTTTTTTTTGATCTAGCTGCGTAAAATGCGAAGCTATGATTTGTTTACAAAGTGGCACGATTTTCTACTGGCTTAATAAATCGGCATCCTTGCATCCCTTGATATATTGGGTCAATTGGTATTTTCTTTCCCGGTTTTTGTTATGCTGGACCTTCACTTTTAGTTATCCAGCCATTGATGAAGCAATTAAGACATTGAAGATCGATCCTCCGTCAAAAGCCAGCAGTGTCACTATGGTAATCTGCAGCATACTATTGCTTGCTTTTGAAATCGAACTTTAAAAATTTATTTTCAAAACCAATATTGATTTTTGACTTAATTCTCTTTTTAGTTCGGTGCAAAAGGTGCAAGCTTATCTGATGCAACATCCTGCATCTCTTCCGGAGATGCAACAAGCAGCATCAAGGAAAGCGAGGTAGACCAAGATGTGTCCGTGGTTGATCAGGGCACGTATTACTATGGTCACTATGATCCAGGTTTGTCGTCAAACTTCTCCGAGTTAACTGAATTTCACTTTTCATCTCATTTTAGATCCAAACAGGATCTCATGGTGCCATGGGGGAATGGGATAATTCATGTTGCTTTAACCGTGGAACAGATAACGTCCAAGTAGAGCATCCTGTAAGTGTATGTACTCATTTTTAGCTCCTGCAAGTTGTTCTACTTTTTTCTTCTCTAATTCTTACATTTTGTATTCCGCATAAATCCAGGTAGTATCTATTTATGTGTTCTTTTAGGAGCTGCTGAAATAGCATTTTTAAAAGAAGGGAAATGTTCTAGTTTCTAAATTCATGGCTATTTTTTTTAAAAAAAGTATTGATATTTACAGTCTTTAGGTTTATGCGTTAACTGTAATTGGTCATAAAATCACCATGGAAATTTAAAAACGAGTTCATTTGGATATGCAGCAATAATTGCTTGTCTAATTCACGGTGGATAGACTGAAACAGTTTTACTGCAAAAATTTTGACAACTAGTCATTGTCCCTTATTGGTTGAGTCAGGTTTCGTGTGGATCAGTTTCTGTCATTGAGTTTGTGAGGCCATATTAGCACATCACTCTCCGGGCATAGCCAGGTTGTTTAGATGTAAGGTCTGTTTGGTTTTTCCTCTAATCAACTAACCTTTAACTAAATCAGTTCAAACCATCTTTGAACACCTCCACCATGGCTACGTTGCTTCATATGCTAATTGTTTTTACTTATTCTCTGGAGGTAACCCCACACATCCATCATTCATTTCGGTATTTCTGATTTCTGAATTCCGCTTCACAATGTGGAATATCAAATGTTAATTTAACAATGAGAAGTGTACAGTGAGAAGAGTACAGTGAGAAGAGTTAAAAAAAGGTCAAATTTCAGAACATTATCACTCTTATCCTAGTTATGAAGTTAGTGGACAACCTAGAATGCTGTATTATCTCGATTTTCTTCATATGGATGGTTTGATTGTCTTGTACGGATATTTGTTCTAACATATTCTTCTGTGTCCTTGTTTCAGACCATTCAAGCTGATAGTGGATCACTGATATACTACTTGCCAGGATTTCAAACTGGATATAACAACTACGGTCCATTCTTACCTGGACCCATGTATTGTGCTGATGGACAGTTTTGGGGGCAAGGGTCATATTATGCAAGTCCAGTTTCTCCTCAAACAGTTGTTTCTCCAGGAATTTATGCTCATCCAATTGCTTATGGACCTGAGCTAATTCCTGCATACCCATGGGATCCATATTTTTTCTTCCAAGATGAGATTCAAGGGAACACATTTACTGTGGATCCAACAAATCCACATTATAAACCAAATCATTCATCCCATGGTCATAACCTTCCTCCTTCCAAAACCTCGACAACTTCAAAAGTGACCTCACTAGCATCTGATTTATCACATCCTGTATCAGCTCAAAGCCAAACACAGAAATCTGTGAAGAAGGTAATGCCTTTAGCTTTCTGTTTGTTTAACATGCAAGATTGTACTTGAGATCCTTTTGTTTGCATATTTTGAATTATTTCATGGAATTAAATGGTTCCAGGCACCCACTGCTGTTTTACCAAAAGGATATGTTCCTCTAAATAAGTTCAGTGCATATGCTAACCAAGTGAATGGTGCATTGCTTTATCCAAACAGTGCTGCTCCTATGAAAGAAAATAGACGTAGTTGGGTTGATGATGAAAAGCTGAAAGCCAGAAATAAGCTTAATAGTCTTGCTGATCTCGACTTGCTGAATGAGCAAAACCGTGGTCCTAGAACAAAAAGCATCAAAACTACAAATTCTGGCGAAAATCTTCAGGAAACTCTTAGCATCAAACAGAATGATAATAGCAGTGGTTCAATTGACAGGGATGAATACAACTCTCCTGATTTCATAACGAAATATGAGCAAGCTTTGTTTTTTGTAATAAAATCATACAGCGAAGATGATGTTCATAAAAGTATAAAATATAATGTCTGGTCAAGCACTCCAAATGGGAACAAAAGGCTTGACAATGCCTTCCAAGCTGCTCAAGGAAAGATGGCAGAAAAGGGTGGCAAGTGTCCTGTGTTTCTCTTCTTTTCTGTAAGTTGACCTAACTTCTCCTTTTCAAAGGTTGGCCTAACTATCTAATCACAAAAAATGATCCTTGATTTGGTGTTGCTATCTCCTACATGGATTTCATGATTCACACATTTTAGTCATTAAAAGTGTAACTTGGCTTTTAAGGCAAAATGTCCTAATCCATTAAGTGGGCGTATCATCTCTCCAAGTGTTCGACATGTTATGATTGAAGAATTATGCCTTTTTACAAGTGTGGTTTTATTGAATGCTCATTTTTTTTATTTGCCTAAACCTTTGAATCTTTTGTGGTTCAGGTTAATGCAAGCGGCCAATTTTGTGGTGTTGCAGAAATGACTGGCCGAGTTGATTTCAGTAAAAATATGCCCTTTTGGCAACAGGACAAATGGAATGGCTTTTTCCCAGTGAAGTGGCATATAATTAAAGATGTTCCAAACCCACGACTTCGTCACATAATATTGGAGAATAATGAGAACAAGCCTGTTACAAACAGCAGGGATACACAAGAGGTAAACCACTCTATAGTTTCAACTGTGAATATGTTGATGCATATCTGCCTGTTAGAAGGATCTGGGTTTCCTATTTTAATGTTCTGATAATTTACTAGATGATTGTGTTTTCAAAATACAATCTAAGGATCATCCCATTGACTCGTAACTCAAAATACAAGCACATGAACAAATGAAAGTAAAAAAATCATGACCAAGTATTTGGTTTAAGGTATTATCAAACCCTCCATTAATTTTCACTGAAGACAGTGTGTACTTCTTAAGGATTTTGAAAAATGACATGGCACGATATCATAATTACTAACTTGGAAGGTTGCCTTAGTAGAAGTTAAAAGTATCAAGTCTTATGAACCTATTGCATTTTTGAAATGCAGCAACATTGGGATTCATAGTCTCAGGAAGTTCAATGCTCTCTTGCCGCTTAACTGTCGCCTCATATATATACCTTACTGTATTTTATATGTTACTGGATGTGATGCTAAGTACTTTAAATCTGTCAGGTTAAGTTTCCACCAGGCACTGAGATGTTAAACATTTTCAAGAGCTATTCTGCTAAAACATCCATATTGGACGACTTTGGCTTTTACGAGAATCGCCAAAAAGCAATGCAAGAGAAGAGGAGCAAGCCTACTACAACTTTGGATAACTCTCTGGTAATCATTTATCGAATTATTTATTTTTGGTCTAAGCAGTCTCTATGAGCACTAAAAACTCTCTTACATCCTGATGTGTATTCTCTACAGTCCAAAATGGTCGAATCATCTCAATTCCAGAAGCTAGATGATTCCAAATCACATAAACTTGTGTTAGCCGAGGTGAAGCAAGCACTCCCCTGCTCGAGGGTCACTTCACCGAAGTGAACATGCAAAGGAAGCCAGCTCTTTATGTGGACTGGAGAACTACAACAGCGCTCCTTTGAAGTTAAAAAGAATTCTGTCCATGCCTCATGGATTATCAACATCGACCTCAATTCAAGAAGGAATGTGAAAATGGGAAACACAAGGCTATGGGAGTCCCTGCCCCACGAGCAACAATAGCAATGATTGGGGAGAGCTGCAAAGTATTGCCGGCTTGGATGGCATATGATTCCATCGAAACAAACTGATCTGGAAGATGTTGATAGATGAAATGGGGTAGGATGGTGTAAGCATGTAATACAAGAAACTAAATCCTAAGAAGCTGCTTGGGAGCAAAGTTGTATTTGTCCAAACACTGAATCTGGAAGAAACAGAAAAATAATTATAAAAAGAATAAAAATCCCTTTCCATTCTTTCCTCAACCTACACTATTACCTTGTATTTGCACAAGTTTTAGTGGATTAGCAGTGAATTCTTCCAGTGTTTGACCATATGATATCATGAGAAGTTTCATGGAGACTCTAGAATTGGCATTTCTGCAAAATATTTTATTAGCATGACGCTTTGTTGGTTTACAGTTCTTATGGTGGTGCTGAGCTGGTGACAATTATGCAACAACTAGTGACGATCAGGAGCCTTCCTTCTCAGCTCGGGTAGGTCGTTCATTTTCCCATCACATAATATTTTTGATGTGTATTTTCAGAATTTTATATACTTTTCAATCATGAATAATAGATTGATGTAGTAGCACATCAGTTTTTGAGTCGAAAGTTGGAGGCTGGTCATCGTTAATTGCAATGGCGTTTGATATTTATCTCTCTGTTTTTTGAAGGGATGATAAAATAAAAGATGACAGTCGATTCATACAAATCTATAAAACTTCAAACTTTATAAATTGATGAATTATTATTATTATTATTCTGATCAGAGCTGCAGATTTGAAAACATAGAAAAGTAAAAGCATATATATATCCATTCCTTCTTAGGAGGTAAACATTCAATATTCTTTCATCTAATCAGTGCTTTGTTGGTTTTATTGAGTGAGTTCTATTGAGTAAGCATTCATTTTTTTTTATTGAGTGCTTTGTTGGTTTCATCTAATCAATCCTTCTTTAGGATCCATTTGCACTTTTAGATTTATCTGGTGGAAGAATCAGGCGAGAAGATCATTCACCTTCAAGACTAGTTGGACGCCAACTGAGATAAACCTAGATTAACAAAAAACAATACATTTAGATATTATTATTCATATTTTATCATATGCAACAATCAGATTGTAGTTTTGAGTTTTTGGTGGTTGTTTAGACTCTTTTTATGAACTTAATTCAACATGGGAATATTCTATCATGATTGAATACTATGTTAAATGGAAATTCAAAGAAGGCTTATCAACATTTCTTGAATTAAATCTACCTTCTCCAACAATCATGATGTAAACTTTTCAGCTACTCATTGTGACTTAATTTGGGAGCTAGGGTTTATTATATGATACGTGAACATGACGTTGTTCACCAATAAAAAAGATCTACAAATCGTTTTCACTGAGCCTCATTTATTGGAATAGTATTGCAAGACTTAATGACATAAATCATTGCATGATATATCTTGCATATGGATCTAGAATTTTACCATGTAGTAGGTCACACCGATGTGCTTGTGAAAATGAAATGAGATTAAGTTTTTCGGTATGAACTTTACCCAATATATGTCCATTGGGCATGAACATATTGTTAAATAATCTTCTTCTTTTTAAGATTATTATCAAAGATAAATACAATAATAATACTGAATTTAAATTTATACTTATTTGGTTTGTCGAGATTGACTTGAACTCCAAGTCGAGAAGGTCAAGTCGAAAAATCGAGTTGTCATGCTGGGTGGACCGAGCTACCAGAGAAGGTTGAGTTTAGCTATCAGAAAGATCAAGTTATCAAAGAAAGTCAAATTGCCAAGGAAGGCAGAGTTGTCAGAGAAGGTCAAGTGGCTCGAGTGTTGAGTGGGTGGAGTGGCCAAGCAGTTGAGCGACCAATCTGTCGAGCTGCTAGTGGCAAGTATCTCAAGTAGCTGAGTGACCAAGTGGTCGAATCAGGAGGTAGAGCAAGGAGGCCTAATTTCAAGTGCCGAGAGGTCAGGTAAGGAGGTCGAGCTGTCGAGTCAGAAGATCGAGTATAGGGAGCTACCGAGTGAGAGGCTAAGGAGAGAGCTCCTGAATTGCTAAGCCGGGAGGTTGGACAGGAAGCTACCGAATGGGAGGCCGAGCGTAGTCGTCGAATTGTTGAGCCAGGAGGCTAGGCAGGGAGGTGCTGAGTGGAAAGGCAAGTTCGCCGAACAAGCTAGGTTGCCAAGCAAGAAGCATGACTGTTGGATTGGGAGGTAAGGCTGTCGAGCAGACTAGGCTACTAGGTAGGAAGCAAGATTGTCGGGCAGGGACGTGCACTGAGTGCTGTCAAGTTCTGTGTTAGATGTAGTTTCTTTAAAATAGATTTGTTCCCTCTTTGACGATGCTTAGAAGTTCACACATATATTTATTTCCCAAGATAGAATGACTCAACCACGTTAGCAATCAAGTAAATACTACTTGTGACGAACTGATATGTACTTAAATGTTATTATCAAAAAAATAAAGAGTTGTCAAGTAGGGTTGCTTAGTAGGGAGGTGGAGAATGTGGGAGGAGTTTGATGAACTCTTCATCGTGTGCTCTATGCACTCTCCTTCTGTCCAAGGTAAGAGCCTCCTTATATAAACTCGCTACCTTGGTAGCATTAAACATACCAATTAATGATCGAGTAATAATTATTTACTATCTATACTCGTTGACTATCAATGAACAGTCCTTACCATCCAGGCGATTTCAAATTACCATTAACATCATGTCGAAAAAAATGATCTATGAGGTAGAATATTGACTAATTTACTTGGGCAATTTTTATCTTGACTGATCTGATATTCAACGCATATAGATCATGCTTGAGTTAATCATATTTAATACAATTTAGATCATAGATTTATATCCCTTACAGAATATCTTATCCATATATATTTATAACACTAAAAGTTATGATTCAATATAAATCAATTATGTTGTTCTAAAACTCCCATGTAAGATTAAACTCTCATTCATTTAGAATTTATTTATTTTTTTTCTTTCATTTTTTCCAACTAGGGAGTGGGATTTAAAATTTCAAAGTTTCTTTGGGCCAATTGAAACAATATATCATTTTCTATAGGTTACATCCATCGATAAATGATGGGGCCACCAAGTGCCACCTCTCATTAGGAAGGTGTATTATTAGATGTACTACGATTGTGAAAACACTTAATAGAAAAATCCTGTCCATGTTGAATAATAATGATAATGCAACATGAGTTTAGAACTGATCATCAACAGTATTTGGATGCAAAGTCCTTGAATGAACTTATTTTCTTAAAAAGAATTGACAAGTTCATAACGACATGTTGAACCTTTCTATGCACAACAAAATTTAAATTTTACAAACAAGTAGAAAAACAAATTGCATTAAGAGCTTTGTTAGCATTATGTGATACATGATCGAGAGCTAAAGGGGATGAACAGCACGTCACTTATAAATTCAAAGTATTTCTTTCTCTTGTAGGTAGGTGAAAGGTCAAATAAACTCGTCAATTCATGTGCGTCATACACATGTCTTTATTTTTGTGAAAATAACATCCATTGCGAAGATAGAGTATAAATAAATTTAAGTATAAACAATGCTAACAAGGAGGTTTTTTATATGGTTAGAACCTCAAATTCTACTCCACCTTGTTTTTATCCAATCACTCTCTCTAAATCCCACAATATATCTTTTTTCAAGAGATGAAGAAACTTTATACAAAGTATATCTTCTTCATATGATAATGAAATAAAAAATGTAAAATTTATTTTATATTTTGACATACATACATGCTAAAATCAAAGACATCTATGTATTTGAAAGATAAATCAACTAATAAATGTTGCAAGAATTTGTCACTTACAAATTTAATTCTTTAAGCGGAGGGATCGAAAAGAATATTGATGGGGGTGAAGATAGTAGGAGCCACATGGCAGGCGTAGATCCGACCTAATGCCAAGTTCTGATGGACCTAAAGGCGGAGTCATCTAACTATAGTCTGACTTGGATTGAGCATGAAGGAGAGCTGAGCTAGATCAACAGCGTGAGATCTTCTTTATAATAATGAAACAAAAAAAAAAAGGAAAAAATAAAATATGTAAAATTTATTATATATTTTGACATATACTATGCTAAAACCTCATACATCTATGTATTTGGGAGATAAATCAACAAATAAATGATGCAATAATTTGTCACTAACAAATTTAATCCTCTAAGCAGAGGGATTAAGAAGAATATTGATGTGGTGAAGATAGTAAGGGCCACATGGTAGGAGTAGGACTCGTTCAACACAGTGCTACGTAGATCTGATCCAATATTAGGTTCAGGATCAAGCCAATGAACCTAAAAGCAGAGTCATCTAACTACGGTTCGTGCGCCGTGTGCACGTTAAAATCCTCTCACTCTCCCTCAGGCTAGTGTAAAAGAGTGCCCATATAGATGAGCGTAGGTACATGAGATTATTGGTTACTAGCTAGCGACTTCATTTTCTCTAGAGTTCTTCTGTCTTCTTCTTTGTGCTTGACTTAAGCACCAAAGGGATTTCATCCTGGTCCGCCTTGACCCCCTTTTAAAGCTACTTGTTGTTTGCTCGCTTGAAAATTGCTTTTTCGTTGATATTTGCTCGAGCCACATGTCCTTTCGGGGGATCTGTTGGATCTCTTGAAC
>JBBMKF010000046.1:4991492-5004654 GCA_037834155.1 Curcuma caesia | reverse complement strand
TAAGATAAATAAGAACAAAATTAAAATAGTATTTATATTTGTTGACAATAATTAGTAATGATTTTTACTATATTTATTTATATATATTTTATATCTGTATGACACTGTAAAATGATCGCTAAAAGAACCATATGCCTTTCGAAAAAATCGATTTTCATTAATAGCTTCAATAGCCAATTCTCTTGATATTACATTTCTGAGGATCGCTAATAGATCTTCATTTGTGTCAAGATTATAACGGTATTAATATGTTGGATTGAGATAATAACTTAAAATAATTAAACATATATAATTATTAATAATAAATATTAAAAAATATTTATCATTAAAAAATACACACCTATCAAATGAATATATTTTCTCATTTGATTGTCTCATCTTGCAATGATTGTTAATACTTAATTGATGATTGTAGATGCCTTTTAATTCCTCTTTTGCTTCATGAATTAGACAGTAAATGTTGCTCATTTATGACTTCTTGTCCATATCAACTTTATATAAAACAACGTACAAGGACTCTATTGTTATAAGAATATCTACAATATAGTCCCAAAATTTAACCGATATAATATTTTTTTGCACTTCTTTACCTTCGGTCGTATTAGAATATCGAGAGGCTTCTCAATACTTAAAAGTGAACATGACCTTCAATCCATTATACAAACAACTATTGCCACTTATTTTCTCTTGTTAAAATCGTTGTTTCAGAAAAAAAGTGGATTGAAAGTCATGTTCACTTCTAAGTATTGAGAAGCCTCTTGATATTCTAACACGATCGAAGGTAAAGAAGTGCAAAAAAAAATATTATATTGGTTAGATTATGGGACTATATTGCAGATATTCTTATAGCAGTAGAGCCCTTGTACGTTGTTTTACGTAAAGTCGATGTGGACAAGAAGTTATAAATGAGTAACGTTTACTGTCTAATTCATGAAGCAAAAGAGGAAATTAAAAGACGTCTACAATCATCAATCAAGTATTAACTTTATATTGATATAATCACTGCAAGATGGGACAATCAAATGGAAAAATATATTCATTTGGCAGGTGCATGTTTTTTAATGATAAAGAATTTTTAATATTTGTTATTAATAATTATATATGTTTAATTATTTTAGATTATTATTTCAATCCGACATATTAATATCGTTATAATCTTGGCACAAATGAAAATCTATTAGCGGTCCTCAGAAATGTAATATCAAGACTACAAATAAATAAATAATTAGCTGTTGAGACTATCAATGAAAGTTGATTATTTCAAGAGGCATATGGTTCTTTTAGCAATCATTTTACAATGTCATGCAGATATAAAATAGATGCAAGTAAATATAGTAAAAATCATTACTAATTAGTGTTAACAAATATAAATATTATTTTAATTTTATTCTTATTTATTTTACAGTTGAGTGGTGGTTACAATATGAAGGATCAACTCCAAATTTGAAAAAGATTGTAGTATATATTTTCTCACAGACAACGTCTTCAAATGGTTATGAAAGAAATTGGACAACTTACTCCCTCATTCGTACAAAAGTATGAAATTGTCTTTCTTATCGTCATTTGGAGAAGATGGTCTATGTTCATTATAATATGCGTCTTTAACTAAGAACAATAACAGAAGAGTAGGAAGAACAAGAGTCTGGTGATGTAGATCCATTTGATATTGGATTCGTCCAAACTGAGAATGATCCAATGATGAATAGGTGGAGAGCTATTGAGGTCGAGAATCCATTATTTGATGAAGCAGGAGACCCACCATGACCATCTCTCAATTTCTTACTTAGCAGATTGAAAAAATACAAACTAAAGGAGATATCGATGAGGAAGCTTTTGATCAAGAATTTTAATTTTTCGGATCTCGGTCAAGACGTTCTCAAACATCCCAACCCCAAACTCAACCAAAGTCCATAGATAAAAGTAAAGGTAAAGCTCCTATAACTTTTACTAAAAAGAAAAGAAAACTCCTATTTTTAAAGGAAAATGGGTCAATCAATGAAAAGAAAACTCCTTCCGACACTGTAGTCTGACGAGAAATGATGATAGTGATGTCGATAGCAGTGCAAGTACTCATAAAAGTGGTGATACATCTGGTGGTTGTAGAACTTATATTCCCCTTACTCTAGCACTGGAGCTTTGGACATATGAGAAAGATTACACACATGCAACTCAAGATGATGATCACAGAGCTAGAACTATTACGACTCAGTATCGACGTCGAACTAAGGTTGACAAACAAAAGGAAGCTCATAATTATCAAGATATGAGGGAGAGTTTAGCTGAAATTGATTTTAATCGAAGTTCATCATACTCTCAGTCTTCTTGTTATAGCTCTGATGTATTATATGGTGATCCATCGTATCAAAGCTCGGGAACGTATGTTTATCCTTATCCTGTGCTTGTATCTGTTCCAATTCCAATGGTGCCAATTCAAGTCCAACTTCCAGTGGTGATCGAGATATGCTGATGGACATGTGGAGAAATCAATATCAATATTGCACGTCATGAGATGATTATTTAATTTGGATATTAGAGAACTATGAAGTTGATCTAACTAGAATGTTACAAAAACCAATACTTCTATCTAATTCACGCCACTCTTTTTGGTACTAGTAAGGTAACTTATTATGATGTATCAATTATCAATTTTAATTCGAGTTATTGATAGATCAATTTATTTTAAAGAAAAATATATTTACTTGTTTTTGTTTAACAATATTAAGTTGGTCAATAATTGAGAACTTATATAAAATCAATATACAACATATTTTTAAATTATATATAATAAACATATTTATCTGATAATTACTATATATATATATAAATAAAAAAGTATCGAAACTGTATCGGCACGAAACAATATCTTTTCGATCTGGGATTGAAATCTCGATATGGATCGAAATTCCCTAGATGTTGTTAGAAGTATCAAAAGTTAATAGGTATAGGTGCCAGGGATTTATTCCTATAAACACATTTCATGTACTAGATCTCTAAAAACAGGAAAATATAATAATATTATCATCTCACTTAACCTGGATCCCCGACCTTTTATTTTCTAGGGTTGGCATTTCACATAGTAAACCTTTTATGGTATGTTTAGATGGGGTGAGAAAAGGTTCATTAACGGAAGGGGAAGGGAGTGAAAGGGAGGGGAAGGAAAGTATTTATGTTCTTGTTTGGGAGGAAGGGAAGGTTCATTAACGTAACATGTGTTATCTTGTTTGAGAGGAAAGGAAAGGGAATGAAAGTTAAATATATAAAATTACAAAAAAAACCTTACTTCTTAAAATAAATCTATATGTGAAAAAAATGTATTAGCTCATTAAATCGATATAAGATTTTTCTTGCCAAAATCATCTTGTGAGATCAACTAAAATTAATATTTACGACTTAAATAAATAAAAAAAACTAAAGAAGTAATGAATAGACATATAATAAGTATGGGAAATATAGAATCTATATACTTTAGTACGATAAAGGATAAATCAGTATTTATATATATATTTTTATAAAAATTTATTGATGTAAGAAATGAGTGAAAAATCATGCTCAACTAAAAAAATTTGAAAAATTTAGGTTAAATAAATTATTTGAGAATTAATATTTTAAAATAGAGATAAAATTGGAACAAATAATATTTAGAGTTGTCTTCCGTTTCCTTACATCCCAAATTGGAGTGTAAGAAAATCTTCCTTTTCATAGGTAAGGAAGGTTAACTTACCCTTCCCTCCTCTTCCCTCACGTCTTTCCAAATAAGGTTCAAAGTTCCCTTCCCCTTATTTACCCTTCCTTCTCCTTCCCTCACCTCCTCTCAAACAAAGCGTTAGGTAAGGGAGGCTATCAATTTTGATATGGTCACAATGTCCCCTCATCCACGTCAACTTCTTCCTTCGGATAAAAATCATCCTTCCTCTACCTCATCTCCAATCTCTAGCACCCACCCACTTTGCCTTCATCACCACCTGCATGCTCTAATCGATGCACCGGAACAGCTAATTGTTGGACCTGTTTCTGTCCCCGACGTAGAGCTCCTCATTGGATTTACTTGTGGCTCCACCTTCGAAGAATCATGTGCAAGATCTGCATATTGAAACTTCCTTTGATTCTTCTGCTTTGTTGCCTATTGACTAATTTGTGGCTGCTTCCCATTCCATCCAAATTATAATCACTTTGCTTGTCTCTTTGGTGCTCACATCATCAACATCCTTCAACTAGTCATTATCAACACCTGATCATTCTCCTTCTAATGCAAAGAAAGTCGTAAACTCTAGATCCTCTCATTTGCCTACATGTCATCCTTGACTTTCTTCGAATCTGATAAATGCACCTACATCCCTCACATTCAAATATCTCCAACAAGAGGAGATTAACACCTTCAAACTATCTTCAATCTTCAGCTGCATCTACTAATAACAGTACATTCCTCTGATGGTGAGAGACCACTAACACATAACAATCGGGTCAACTAATTGTCATGCTCTGTGCTTCATCTCTCTATCTTCTCCCTCAAAACATTTTCCTCTTATAGATGATGAGGGAGGTGGTGATCACTCTGTCCTTGCTGTCAACAATGTAGAGGTAAGTTCTACCCTCTCAAATAGGTTATCATGCTTACGATGCTTCTTTCCAGGCCACCTTTGACCAGTGGAGTAACGCCTTCACTGATTAGTGAAATTGCATTACCTCTCCACTGGCCCCCTACTCACTTTCCTCTGTGTCATACACTCAAGCAACCACTAATCATTAATTTCGTTTTTGTGGAGAATCAAAATTCACCCAATGCAGATCTAGCATGTTGATCCCTTCTATTTTTATCCTACAACTTAAGTCTTGTCTTCCTCTACTAGTCCATGCATGTTTCTAGTTGAAACAAATTTTGCCGTGTACAGTACACAATTTCACAACTTTTTGTACCTTTGAGAGTTTGTTTGTCATATGAAATAAAACTGACATTTCTGCTGCCTTTTTCTTGTTCTGTAATTTGAGAGGCTTTTGATTCCAAATTGAGGTAAACTTAAAGTTTGTTACCTCCAGTTTATACAATCAAATGCCAGGACTTAATAAGTGATTGATCGTGTGTTACTTTGTTATAGTCAGCTAAATATGTAAAATTACAATGTAAACGATCATTCATGGTGCAATATTGTAATAGGTATTTCCTTAAAATGATTGGATTTGGACCCAAATTTCACAGGAAGCTAATAAATCTGGAAACCATTTGGCCTTCAGAACATACTGATCTTGTGTCTCTCAAATTTAAAGGCAATCTCACATATTCACTAGCAGAAAATTCATAAAGCAGGTGAGACTTGGGAGACATTAAACATGAATATTTCCTTAACCTACTAAAATCTGGTGAAACCAAAACCTGGCTTCATGAAAATTAAAACTTTCAAGTTTGTTATGCTAATGTTTGTAAATTCTCTTTGGAAAGTTTCTCTGTTTAGTTCATTAGCCGAAAGAGTAGTCAATTTATTATTATTATAATTATTACATTACATTTTTTAATTAAATTTTTTTTGCATAGATATAGCTTGTAGTGGGTGGCAAACTTCTTAATCCATCCGCATTTGGTTGGTATGAACTCAAATGTTTGAATCTTACCTACTGGTTGTCTATGAAATGGCTTTGAACTGTATTTTTCCAATTTCCATTCTGTTGTCAAGTGGTTTACAAGTATAAGTAGTTGTGTACTATGAAGTAGCAGTTGGACTCGGTCATCACTGTTGGAATATCAAGTGTCAGAAACATGAAATGGTGCATCTTAATTTAACTTCTGACTTCGACTAGTAGATCGAATCATTAGAATTTTTTCAGAAATTGATTAAATACTGAATAATATGGTCTGAATAGATAAATTCCTTGTAGGAGGCAAATTAATTAGGCCTTCCATGATCTTTGCAGGAGCTGAAACAATACCCTACTTTGCGAGTTGAAGTTGGCAATGCTGCGTTTGAATCATTGGAAAGAATGAGGGAAGAAAGCCGAAAAGCAACTCTTAAATTAGTTGATATGGAGTGCAGTTACCTTACAGTAGATTTCTTCCGTAAGCTACCTCAGGATGTTGAGAAAGGAGGAAATCCAACACTTTCTATATTTGACAGATACAATGATGCCTATCTCAGACGGATTGGTGAGTTATCATTTGTAAATGTCTCTGAAACTTCATATAATGCCCTATATGGTCATGCGGTCATTTCTTGTTCACATAATGAATCCTACTTACCTACTTAAAGGCATTCCAGATTTTGTAAATATAATAGATGACTTTCTACTTATTGTTGTACACTACAGGAACAACAGTTCTGTCATATGTGAACATGGTATTGGCAAGCTTGCGCAACTCCATTCCAAAATCTATTGTTTACTGCCAAGTTCGTGAAGCAAAACGCTCCTTGCTTGATCATTTCTTCACTGAGCTGGGAAAGAAAGAGGTGAAATAATGTACTCATCAATTAGGTTGAATTAAGTAGTTGCTGTTAATTGTTCAGTTTCCACTTTCATACGCATTTAAACACATTATGAGTAATTTGAGCTCAATAATTTTCTGTGCTAGTGAACTTTCTTGCTGCTTTTACCCACCTAGTGCGTTTACCCACCTAGTGGATTAATTATCATAATACGAGTGACATTTAGGGAGTACTTATTTAGTGCTGCAATAACAGTACGAGTTAAATCAAGGGATTTTGGAAGAGCTCCACATTGATCCAAAATTTAAGAAGTTGCAGTGTATCTACATTTGTCTGACTGAGGATGATCAAACCTGTGTGGAGCACGTATTGTGCATAATTATCTGTGGAGGCAATTATTCTGCCACGGTTTACCTTAGCAATGTATCCCATCAAAACAACGTGGGGAATTGAAGAGCACCTGTCGATGAAAAATCTGTTATCTTGATTTTGATATCGAATCCAGTTGACCATAGGATCAAGCGAATGTGTGATATCAAATCCAGTTGACCTTTGGATCAGGTGAATGTGTGTTTGCTTGACCTTCATAGCACTTCAGACAACAAAATAAGTAGTTTACACATGCTTTGGTACTCGAATGAGAGAGGTTCAGCATGCAGGCAACCTGAACGTATTTTAAAATGTGTTATTGATTAATGCTGATAAGGTGCATTTAGATTATGAACATACAGGGATTCTTTTCATTCTATGGCTTGTCAAAACATTTTGATCACTTTATGTGAATAATTTAAATGTAGAAACAATTAAGAATTGCTGGTTACAAAACATCTGTTGGCTAACCTTTTCCGTGCAGGCTAAGCAGTTGGGGAAAATGTTGGATGAAGACCCCGCAATTATGGAGCGTCGATCGGCCCTGGCCAAGAGACTAGAACTATATAGAAACGCCCAAGCTGAGATCGACGCTGTTGCTTGGGCCAAGTAGAGGGCAGTCAGGGACTGTACTCATTTTGTATAATCTCCAAGTAATTCATTCATTCCAATTGAGAGGTGTGCCCCATTTCAGACATTCTGCAACGTTCTTGTCTTTCTCTTTTTTTGCCCTTTGACATAAAAAAATGCATCACGAGTTTGTAACATTTAGATCTGTTATTGTTGGCCCCTAATTCAAGTAGCAGAAATGTCTATTTTGATGCTTTGTGTTGCTCTAAATCGTTTTCTTTATAGTGAATTATCTTTTTGTCCATTGTTAGTTCATGTCCAAGTCTAGTTACATTTGGGAACTCAATCTATCTATTTGAATCAGATGATGCCTCTGTGCTAAACAGGTTGATAAAATGAAGAATTAAGAATCGCTTTTTAAAGAATCAGTCATATCGGAAACACTATTTAATAACCATAAATTCGTGGCTTGACATAGTTTTTTGAAAGAATGGGTCCAATGGACTGCGAGCAGGCATTGTTGGATACACTACTGATGGAGTTAGTTAGGCTAATTAGAATGAAGACCGATCAAAAATCTGATTAAATCAAATAAATTAATCGAATTTAAAATTTTGATTTGGTTATTTTAAAATTTTAATTATTTTTAAAAAAATTGATTAATTCGGTTCGATTTTAATTTTTAAAATTTTTATTCAGTTAAATCGAATAAATTAAATTAATTAAAATAAAAAATAATTTATAAATTCTTAAATTAGTAAATTTATAAAATTTTTATTGGTTCAATTTATTTAATTTTTATTTAAAAATTTGATAGGTTTGATTAGTTTAAAAAATTTTGATTTGATTCGATTTTGACTAATTCGATCTGATTAAGTATTTTAATCAAATACTTAACCTAATTGAAATGTGTCTTTGAGAAGACTGGGCGGGTGAAAATAATCAAATACTTAACCTAATTGAAATGCGTCTTTGAGAAGACTGGGCAGGTGAAAATGGAGCAGCAGCGTAGATGGGTAGTAGTTGTAGGGGTTTTCAAACAAACTATTAACCTAACTACTTGAGCCGGATGAAAGGAAATCTTTACGTCCGATTTAAAAGGAAGAGCGGGAGGGGAATCCAACCCTAGAGCATAAAACTAGTGAGAAAATAAAACTTGGAAAGCCTTTTACGCTCAATACCGGCCCATTTATTTAGTTCATTCGATGCGAATTGGCCGGCCCAGTCAACCCTCCACCGAGTGCCGCAAGCAACCCCAAAACCCTCGTCTTAAAATCTCTCAATCCCGCTGCCATCCTTCATTTTGATCCCTTGAGACCTCGAGCAGGAGAAGCGAGCGGAGTAATGGCGCTCTCGAAGACCGTCTCCTTCTCCTGCCGCCTCAAACCCTACTCTTTCCCTTCCTCCTTTGCCTCGGTCTCTCGCCTGCGCTTCTTCTCCTTTGCCACCGCAGAGGATGCAGCCGCCGAGCGCCGCCGCCGCAAGCGCCGCCTGCGGATCGAGCCGCCGCTCTCCTCATTCCGCAACCAGCGTCAGCCCCCCTCCTCCGCTCCTCCCCGAGGCCCCAGGACCGCGCCCAACCCCAACGCCCCCAAGCTGCCGGAGCCCGTTTCCGCGCTCGTGGCCAAACGCCTCGACCTTCACAACCGCATCCTCAAACTCGTCCGCGAGAACGACCTCGACGAGGCCGCGCTCTTCACCCGCCACTCCATCTACTCCAACTGCCGCCCCACCATCTTCACCGTCAACGCCGTCCTCAACGCCCTCCTCCGCCAGTGCCGCTATGCTGATTTCCTCTCCCTCCACCGGTTCATCACCCAGGCCAGCGTCGCCCCCAACATCATCACCGTCAATCTCTTCCTCCAGGTCTACTGCGACTGCCGTAAGACCGACATCGCCCTTGAGCACTTCCGGCTTCTCCTTAAGGACGACGCCCCCTTTCCTCCCTCTGCCACCACGTACCGAATCCTCGCCAAGGGTCTTGTCGACAATGGCAAGATTGAACAAGCAGTTGAGCTCAAAGACGACATGCTCGCCAAGGCCTTTGTTCCCCCGGACCCCGTCGTCTACAACCACATCATGCAGGGCTTCCTCAAAAAAGGGGACCCCCACACAGTTGTGTCCCTCTTCGAGGAGCTTCAGGAGAAGCTCGGCGGTGGGAAGATCCTTCATGGAATCGTCTATGGAAACCTCATGAAAGGTTACTTTGGAAAGGGACTGGAGGAGCAGGCAATGGAGATATACCGGGACATCCTTGGTGAAGGCTCAAAGGTTCGGCTTGAAGCAGTGAGCTACAATTTGGTGTTGGATGCGCTTGGAAGAAATGGGAAGCTTGACGAGGCCCTCAAACTGTTTGATAGAATGCTGAAGGAGCACAATCCACCGAGGAGGATCACAGTCAATTTGGGCACCTTCAATGTGATGGTTGATGCTTATTGCATAGCCGGAAGGTTTCAAGATGCGATCACAGTGTTCGGGCAAATGGGCGAGCAGAAATGTGTCCCAGATACACTGTCTTACAACAATTTGATTGATCAGCTGGGAAGCAACAAGTTTGTTGCCGAGGCAGAGGTGTTATACAAAGAAATGAGTGAGCGTGGGATCAGTCCAGACGAATACACCTATGTGTTACTGGTGGAAGCATGTTTTGGGATCGATAGGGTGGACGACGCCACTGGGTACTTCCAAAAGATGGTGGAGTTGGGGCTAAGGCCAAATGCCACTGCATACAACAAAGTCATCAGTGGCTTGGTGAATGTGGCACATCTTGACGAGGCCAAGAAGTTCTTTGACCAGATGTTGGAGAAGGAGGTCAAACCTAATGTTTCTAGCTATGAACTATTACTGAAAGGGTTCATTGATGCTGGGCGATTGGATGATGGACTGAAGACACTCAAGGATTTGCTACTCGATGATGGAGTCACACTGAGTGAAGAAATGAAGGGGCTTGTGGAGGAGGCCTTAAGGAAAGAAGGGAGAGAGGAGGAGATGGGCAAACTGTTGGAGGACGTCGAAAGGGAGAAGGCGGAACGGTTGGCACGGGAAGCAGAAGAGAAAGCAAGAGCTGAGGCTCTTGCCAGGGAGGAAGAAGAGAATAAGAAGAAGGAGGCTGCCGAGAAAGAAGCAGCTGCAGCTAAAGCTAGTGCTGCAGCTATCGAAGCAATATTGGGGCGAAAAAAGGATGCTGTGAAAGAGCAGCCCTCTAGTAATGGTTCCAACGCCGAAGAGCAAGCCAGTGAATCATCTGCAGATTCTAAATCTGCTGATGCAGTGATTGAAGGGGAAATTCTCCCTGGTGCAAGAAAAGATGGTGGCTTGAATGAGGAAGAGAAGCAAAGAGCTGCACATGATTCTGAACAATCCCTTTGATGATTCACAACAAGCAAGTTCTGCTTAGGGAGCTTGCCCAAGGAACAAGGTACGAACACCTTTCTCCATGCCATATTTGGCAGCTGCTATTTTACCATGCTCCATTTGTGTAGTGTGCTCCAATGTTTACTGGTGTTTCACTTGCTATTTTGACTGCTTAGAACTTCAAACTCTTGCAGATAAATTATTTGGCATGCCTCTTACAGTCTAGTTTTTATGTTTTAGGATTCTGCTTTGTCATTGTATTATGCTTTATGTCAACAGAAGAAAATGGTGGGGGAGAGTTGGTGACATTAGGTTTCTATCTGCTTTCTTATTGTAGTTTCATTCCAAGGTCTTATTTCTCCATTTGGATTAAACAGTGAGACAGTGGCCAAGCTAATGGGGTGGATAAGGTCTGTGATGAATCTTCTTTCCTCATTGCCATTAAACAAATAATTAATGATGATGAGTAAGCACAAGATAATGATAACACAATGATATTTAGTGAAACTATAAATATATTTACTTAGTTTAATTTAATCAGAGATGGGTAGGAAAGAGTAGCTTTTTTATAAAAAAAAAATATCCTCTATAATTTTAAAATATTTATAAAATTTTTGAACTGTGGTACATTCATTATTTAGATGGAAGAGTAATGTGGCTATCAGATAGTATATTTGTCATATTATTATTTTGTTAGATGAATTAAAATGTTATGTTTGATGATTTTGAAATTTCGAAAGGTATTTTTAAAAAGGAGAATTTTGGTGACCAAATAATATTTCTTTATAAGTATGTCGACTACTTTATATCCTTTCAAAAGTCAAATAATCTAGGGGATGATGCAAAATTTACGTGGAATATTGGTAGATTTGAGAACAATTAGATGGACGTGAAAGTTTTTTTTTATTTTTGGTTTAATATACTTTTACAACTATTTGATATTTATAATATTAATGATAATAATAAATTGATAATATATATAATAAGTAAATATAATTAATTTATAATTTTTAGAATTTATAATAAATTTTTATATTTTTTAATAGAATAATTTAATTAGAGTTTGAGAAAATTTATTTAAATTATATTAAAAAATTAAAATTCACATTCATTTTACGGTGTCATCTCCTTCTACAGGTTGTTCGTGCGTCCCCTCTCTAGGCCGTCGGTGCCAAATAATGGTGCTTGCTTTCCCTTGTCGGTTGATCTGCGTTAAGTCAGTCAATCCACGATTGGATATCGATATCGATGGATCCGGCCAATCTAGAAATTTTATCACTCTTGCTAAATCTCCACCGGAGAATCGACCCTCAAATTTCACCTCTACCTTTCTCTCACGAGCTCGACTCAAGGGAAGCAGCGAGCGATTTAAAACGAGAAAGGAGGTCGAAGAGCATGGAGGACAAGGATTGCTAGAGAGGAGATTGTCAAAGTCGGTGTGAAGCTCTAGAAGAGCTTTTATGGAAAGCGAATCACAATCACTGCCGTCTCTTCCCGGAGCTTCTCTCCCGCAATAGTGCTGAGTTTGACAAGGCAGTTTGGTTCAAAGATGGATGATGGATCGTAGATCTTCTCTGAGAATGGACTCGATTGTCTTAGAGGGAGCTTCGACCAATTGAGTCTTGTCGACAATCCTAAGGCCTTCGCTTCTGTAAAAAGGTGGATCCACCACCTTAGCGGTCTCACGACCATCTGTGAGGAGGTAAATCGAGAAATTGCAATTGGTCAAGACGCAGGAGAGTATTTTCTGACTTCGTCAGGATTCAGACCCTTGCCCTCTTCTGCAAATCTGCTACATCGTAACCAACTCAATTATGTCCCGGAGGTAATCCTAAGATCTTCGTGGAGTTAGAAGTGAAAGACATCAAGAACGAATAGTTAGCCAGGTTTTTCATGTTTGACTTCTTCAACACTGACAACCTACAGAGGGGACACTCGAATGTTGTGGGTTGCTCTCCGCTCGCGATGGGGAAAGCAACGACGGACTGCAGAGGATAATTTTGAAAAAAAAATTTATTAACCTTGAAATCATAAAAATCCTTACACATCTGAGGTATTCCGATTCCGAACATGAATGTTCCATTACCAAAAGTCACTCATTACTTAAATAAAATAAAATTTTGTGACAAGAATGTTCCATTACCGAGAATCACTCATTAACTAAATCAAATAAAATTTTTGTTGAAAATCAAACAAATCAGTTTTCCCCCCTGTTTTTTTTCGGTTGAAGAAATTGCTGTTACAGACTCATAGATCAATTTTCTTGGATCTTACTGCACTTGAACCTTTTGTCAATTTTGTCCACAAGTTCTTCGCGTGCTTAGATATGTTGCTCCAATGCCTTTTCATTACTGTCCTTGTTTCAGCAATTCCTTGCATAATCTTCTGTTTATAGTCCAGCTTAGGATGATCTTTACCCTTCAGAATATTACCCTGAACATTAATAACAAAAACAGAAA
>JBBMKF010000046.1:4980696-4991392 GCA_037834155.1 Curcuma caesia | reverse complement strand
CTTCTGTTTATAGTCCAGCTTAGGATGATCTTTACCCTTCAGAATATTACCCTGAACATTAATAACAAAAACAGAAAAATCATGAAGAATTCAAGATTCATTAGAGAGGTGGTAAACCATAGGCGAAAATTTTAAGTAACCATTTTTTTAGGAAAGTCATCATCGTCGTCTTCATCTTCATCGCTGTCGCCATCCTCTTCGCCACCAAATTTGCCGCTCATCAAATCTTCCCGCGAGTACATTTTCATTCCAGGTGCCCCTGGCATTCCCTGTTTTTTGTGACAGGTAAAGATATTATATAGATTGCAAGGTGCAAATGGGAAACTCAAACCAAACTGCAAAATACCTCCATGGATCTCAGAAGTTTATCCATGTCAGCTTCTTTAGTGGGCTTGACAACGAAAGGCTCTCCAGAAACCCTATCCTGCAAATGCGAGGGCAAGAATAACGATACATGTTTATCCATATGCACTAACAACGACATGATTGTAATGACATGCTACACAGATTGTATAAATTGTTTAAGAAGTGAAACCATGAATTTACAATTAACTTAAAAGATGAGAGCTAGTTCAATGGGAATGGGTGATCATGGTGCATATCAAAAGTGATACCAAGAAACTACAATTTGTAAATTCAAGTCATTGACTTATGTAGAACAGCCAGGATTATGATGAATGTTCAACCAAGGCTCACTATGACCATGGCTTTTAAGTGGGACTTGTTGCATCGGTTTAGCAACATGCAAACCCAAATTTACTTCAGTTTTTTCATGTAGATAAACAGGTTCAATATGATTGTTAAAATATCATGTAGTGATGGAAGAACCATTACTTAGATTCCAGTTTCGACTGTGTTAAGTATTACTAAATTAACATTAGACAGGAATTAGCAATTATTTGTTCCTTGTCATATGTTTTCATATCATTAAGCATCTCAAGTATCATTCTTAAGTAAAGTAGGCGATTGGATGTTACAACTAAAAGAAACACAGTTCTCCTTTCCGGAAAAAAAAAAGAGAGCGAGAAAGGACAGTTTCTTTGTTGTAAGAAATGAGGTGAATCTGTCATTCAAACTGTAATAACTTCAAAGTATAGGACTAAATTACCGCAGGAAGAGGCAATGGCTTGACAGAGCATGCTTTGGAGAGATCCTTGCAAAGAAAATTAACCAACTCTTCAACTGAAGGTCTTGTGCTATACACAAATTCTGCAACATCAGTATCTGAGTAACCCATAATCTGCAAACAAAAATGTCATGCAGGTTATGAACATGGTTCAGCATATTACGTTACATATCACGAATTAAAAATAATAATAATAAACAAGATTTTTAAATGTAATATTCTCTTTGCCCCACATTGGTAGTAACCTTAAGTGCCCCCATAGTAAAAGAACCAACGAAAGGTTCTTGCTATATCAACAACTTCCAACAGTCCGTCCAAATTTGTTTCAAGGTACACACAAGACTCATTGCCAAGTAAGTAGTCCTATCCACAAGTACTAAGATGGCATCCAATGTAAATTAAAATAAATTTCCAATTCGCAAAGTTACTATTGATTTTTTTCAGCATAGATGAATGGTAATTTAATTAGAATGCTACCGCGCTAAAAGAAAATTGGAACTACTCAATAACTATGAATTTGCACACAAAGGCAATCAATTAATCTTCATAAAACATAGTATCTGTGAACAGCAGCCAGAGAATAAATGTATGTACTTTGAGGGATTTAAGAAATGTTGGTCCTGTTAGAACCTGTTCATCTTAGTCAAGGCATCCGTCTTAGCCATAAGCGAGAATATAACATAATAAGTAACTTTGATATCATCATTAGTAGAGATTCTTTAACCACAACTACTTGCACAAAATTTTGTCCTCAATAAAATTAAACATAAAAAAGGATCTTAAACTGCCTTTTTAATTTATATAACATTTAGTGAGAACAAGTTAGACACCCAGCTAAGAATATGGTTGAAATTTCAAATTAATTTAAAGTTATGCATGAATAATATAATTGTAAATGCAGAGTAATTGGTCAGTTAATGAAGCCAACATATAGAACCCAAAATCACATAATAAACTTAAATAATCATATTATCTGAACAGAGCGGGAATTATCAATTACAAACTCACCCAACTTAAATAACAGGTAATAAAATGCAAGTCCAGTGACGACAAGTTAATAAAACAACTACACTCAATGTTGTTCTATGCCTATATCAAAGGAAACAAGATTTATATTCCATGGCTTGTAAGTAGGTACCTCTTGACAAGCACGCTCAATGGTTTTGCATTCTGAATTACATAATCCTTCAACACCTTGCTCAACCAACTGGAAAATGCAAAATTTAACAGGATAAGTATGGTACAAGTACAATTGCAAAGGTTGCAACCCAGGAAAGAATATCTTTAGTCAAAAACTGTATTATTATACATGAAAGCAGCGAGTGTTGCAAAGAAACGAAATGACATGGGGAAGCAAAAGGGAAGAGTTGAAACTAACAAATTATGTATTCTGGTAAAAGAAAAAGAACAAATTTTTTCCAATTAGGAAAGTAATGAAACCTTAGTTTCAAACACATATCACTTTATTTATTTACTGTACAAGACTATGAGGCAACAGGTTTAGAGGTAACAATAAGTCCTTTATGAGAAGAATATCTTTAAGGAAACATCAAAGTTGAACCAATTCCACAAAACAATTTTTTTTTACAGGTAGTCAATCCTTCTGGTCAAGTCCATATGTTGTAATGTAGATTACAAAAGATCCAAATATATGAGAAAATACAGTATAGAGAACCAGAAAGAATTTAAACATTCCTAGGTAACAAAGAAGAAGAAACTCCCAGAGAACAGTCTTGCATGTGTATACGTCCCCCATAGAATACCGTAATTGTTCAATAAATGAAACTATATCGAGATAAAATATAGAAAAATCACCTAAATTAAATGCGAATTCGCTGATTTTCTCCACATACCTCCAATTTATCTCCTTTCTCAACAAGGTCAATCTGGAGTATCCAGTCCGCCTCTTCCTTCTTTAAATTACAGATATTCTCTGCTATTTCAATGATCTGGAACTCCGAAACCTAATGCAGCACCGAATTAATCCAGTCAGATCTGGGGTTTTCCCCGAAGTGAAAGAAAAAACCCAGAGAAAAAAAAAAGAGAAGTAAACAAAGAAAAACCTTTTTGGGCGAAATCTGAGCCTCCTTCTTCTTGACCTGCTGGATGATTTGGTAAGCGGTCTTCTCGCAGACCTGGCACTTGATGAAGGGGATGTCGCCCTTTCGAGCGGCTGCATGCGGCTTCTTCGAGGAAGCGAGGGAAAGGAGAACCGAAGAAGAGAGGAAGAGGATGACAACAAGGAGAAGCGAGAGCGAAGAGAAGAAAGGCCGGAAGATCCTCGCCATGGCTCGCTCGTCTTCTCCTCGGCGACTGACGTCCGATGGCTATTTGAGATGCTGCGTTGACTCCCGATCGATGTTTCGAGAAGGCACCAGGCGACCGGGAAAGACTACGAGCACGGCGCGTTTGGAAAAAATATCGAACTTTGGAGGGGCGAAATGTTAAAATGCCGAATGAACCGGTAGCCTTCCGAGTTAAACCGGGTTGAAATTTTATTTAATTTACACCCTATAGTTTCACTTAAGGGGGTTTACAAAAGAATGCGTTGCTTTTGGTTTTGCTGTTAGGGACGCCGTGTATAAATGCGAAGAGGGGTTGTTCATTGGCGGAGAAGCGGCGGAAGGAGGAGAAGCGAGCTTGGGAAGGGGCCGAGGTCGGTGTCGCCTCGGTCGATGGGGAAATCGAGCGACTCGGTGTTGGCGGAAGTGGAGAAGATTGCCTTAGGAAGGGAGGTAAGGGTGCCTCTCGATTTATTGCCTGGCATTTTTCTTCTGCTCCATGGAATGCGCTATGAGCCGAATTTGTCATCCATGTTTTTTCTCGTTGAATGTTAGTCCTTGAGTTTGTTTCGTATGACTTTGATGATTTTGTTTATGTTCCCTTCTTCTTCTTCGTTTGATTCTTTTCGCTAGATTATGTCACATAAATCATTTTGAGAAAGCAAGTTGTTTCTGCTGAATGATGCTAGATATGTCATGGTTGGTGTTGTTTAAGTTCCTTTATTTTCCAGTCCTGATAAATCATCTGTTGTTCTATCCTCTTCTTTGAATGGCTGATTCTTTTGTTGAGCTTATCATCTGAGCTTGAATTCCATTAGAATCGAATTGTAAGGCTGCTGACCTCCGAGGTGAACCAAAGATTAAAGTTGGGCAATCCGTACACAAAACGTTATGCCGATAATATCACTAGTCTTTAATCTTCCTAGTTAACTCCCATTGTTCCCTCTAAAGTTCATTTATTTTCTTCCTCTTCTACTTCCGTGTTTCAAATTCGTAAGGTACTCCTGTTTCTGCGAATAACATAAACCTGTTGCTTCTAATTAAGTTGTAGGTGCGCTTACCTTCCCTCAGAATCTTCTATAATCATAAGTGCAAAAAATGATTTTTTTTACCACGGGTCTTCAGTTTGTATGTTCATGAGACGAGCGTCACACTTCTCACATTTTTTTAAAAAGATGTCCTGTATTACATTATATATTTCTGTTTGTTTTCATTTTTCTGAGAGTTGACTGTCCTCTAAAATTGGTCAACAAGAACATCTCATAAATACTAGCCATGGGTTGTTTCTGTTTTGTGTTTGGAGATCAGGACAAACCTGCTCTCACCATCTATCCAGATGTGGCTTTAAATTGTGAGTTCGCAAGTTAACAGAAGTAGCTTCTAGCTTCCACTAAAACCTTCAGCATTGAATTGTTTTCTCAAGATCAAAGGTGAATCTTGCCATCAGTTTTGCATTACAGTCATGACTGTTGGTGTCAATAGGACCTCGCTTGTTTTATTTTTCAAGCCAAGAAATTCCCCATAGCTAGATTGGATGTCTGTAGCTCGCTGAAGAATCCTGTTTTTGAAGTCATGCATGCTTTGTTCTTCTTTTTTTTGTGATAGTTGCTTAGATGTATCATGCTTCCAAGGATTATTCATTACTCAGGAAAGCATCTTCATTAGTGCTTCACAATTTCTTTATCTACCATATCAGTCCTCCAGGTCATGAAGTTGGAAACTTGTTGAAGCTTCATTTAAGAGAACTTCAGTTTCCACTTATATTGCACTTTTGGTTTTTATGATTCTTCAAATATATCATTGGCATGTCTATTCCTTTTTGTACTTGAAATGGGAGCTTGTCCAAATATATCTTTGACTTGGTTAGCAATAATAAAACAAAATAAAACTTATTAAATATAAATGATAATATAATAGGGGATAGAGCCTAATGGTGTAGAAAAATCCATATAACCGATCTCACTTAGTGGGATAAGACTTGATGGTTGTTGTTATTGTTGCTTGTAGTTCTGACTCTATATAAATTCTTTACAGATTATATATATGGAACTTGTGTTAGGTCTGATTTTGTATCGAATTAGTTATTTTACCATCAAATAGTAACTTAAGGTGAATTGGCATCGAAAATTCTACTGATCTTTAAAATGATAAACTGCATTATATCATCAGGTGCTATGTGATTTCCTCTACTTCTGGGATATGTGGCTTGATCAATGACTGCTTGCTTCAGCATTACTTTAGTAAGGTAGTTTTCTTCTAGTTGTCTGTTTTACTCGGTGCCAGTCTCATGCTAACAGTGATCTCATTTTGATCATTGGTAGGAAATATGTGGTTACACCACACAATTACCTGAGCCACATATGGCACAGGCCTGCAGAACTTTGAGTTTTCATATCATTATATGTATTTGAATGCTTGCTAGATCAGAGGTCTCCATTAATCGATAGTTCCCGATGACTTTGAGGGATGGTCCATTTGTTTCTAGAAATAACAAACTTTTGTGCATATGTATTTAGTTAATCATCATAACCTTGTTTCAAAAGTATATGTTGGCAGGAGATACAACACCACTGATGGATTACAGCAGCTTCTTATTTGTTGGTGAGAACTCACCTTGCATTGTTATGTGCTTCCCATGATGTCAAAACTAGTCAGAAGATACAGTACATGGTTGAGGTGATCTTGATACAAATTATATCATGCATCTTTGTAATAGAAGTGCCTTCTCTTATCTTTCTCTATTCTTTACTTTCGGTGCTTTTGGCTACCTATCAAGCATGTGCATCCTATTTATGCACAGATAAATAGATAAATATAATCTTGTTACATAGAGACAAAAATGAATAGCAAAAATAAGTTCAATTAAAATGTACCCTCCTAAAGAAGTTGATAGGCAACTTTCATATGTTTTGTTTGCTCATGGAACATTAGATTGTTTGTAACATAAATAGTGGTTTAAGTGTGTTGTTTCAGTAAAAGATTTAATCCACATTATCTCTGTCAAAAAAGATATAATCCACATTGTATCACAAGTTGAATGTGTCATTGCTTTGTACTCACCTCATGCTTTTCCAAGTTATTCATCCTTTTGAACCCTGAGTACGGCCCCTTGAGTACCTTAAACAAGACCTCACATCGACATGCTAACTACACAAAACAAGTATCATGTAACAAGAACAAGAACCAACTTAGATAAAAGTTAAAGATAGCAATTCTTTGTTGAAACATGCAGTCCAATAACTCCTAAAACAACTCGAGGAAAAAAAATAAAACTCTGAAGGACCAAAACTGAACGCACTAACATTCTGTTTACATGCAAAATAGCAAAGTATGCTGTTGTTGAGAGACAGCTTTCAATATACATAAGTTGAAAATGAACTGAAGAACCCACACGATGTTTACTCTTCTCAGGAAGCAAAAACAAGTCTTAAATTAAGAACTAAGTATCTCAGAAATTGGCACCGTTGGGAAAACTAGAGTTTTTTATTTTCCCCCAAGCGTGGGAAACTGACTCGGATCTTCAATCAATGGGGCATCTGTTATATAGCTTGCTCCCTTGCCTCCAAAACTGCTTCCGAATGGTGCACGGTCACCTCTTCCCCTGCCACGTCCACGGCCACCTGAGCTGTAGTATTGTTTGCCATTGCCGGTCTTGAAGAACTCATTTATGCTCAAGGGCTAACAAAAAGAAAAGAAACTTCAATACTTGAAAGGGGGAAACTATCCATTTGGCAAGTATAAACAGTAATATAAAGTGACAAAATGTAACACCTTTTTGTTCTTTTCGTCTCGATCAACATTTTCTTTCTTTTTCCCTATATCCTTTTCAGAACCCTGAAAGATAAGGTTGTTTCAAAAGCATAGAGAAATTGTAAAGAACTGATTGTGCGAACAAATGATGAAAAGCAGCCAAGAATAGTGGATGAAAAGCCTTGTCAGCGGGCATACCAATTTAACAAAAACAGGCTCAACTTCCTTTTTGGTTGTTAGCAGCTGCATGGATTGCAACTCCTTGTCTATTTCTACCTTCCTCTCCTCAGCTTTCAGTGCAAGTAAAGCTTTTCTTTTCTCCTCTTTTACTTTCTCATATTCTTCCAAAGTCATCTCCTATACAATAGAATTGAAAAGGTCAGGATTATTGCAAAAAATAAATAAAGGGTCAAATAGTTTAGGCAAAGTAAGAAGTTAAAGTAATCACATTCCCAAACATATACCTTTCAGTTATTTAGTACATAGTATTTCACATCTTTAAAAAAAACAACCAAGAAGATCATAATAATAGAAAATTCATACAAAATCTCAAATTGTCCAACTAAAATAATATCTATTAATGAGATTCAGCCAAGTGCTTGGATTAAACAAAACCTAGGATATTTGAAGAGATGCAGAAGTTGCTCAAAAACAAGTGTTAACTTTAGAAGGGCTTTATAAACAGAACACTTGATTGTTTATATACACAAAATTAAAACAAAACTCTATCCATAGGGTGGGGTCATCTCTACGAGACTTAGAAGCCAAAATATATAACCTCTATAAAATGAAATTGAATCTTAGACCAAAAGGACAAGAGTTTTTATCAGTTAATGAGCATTATATAATAATGATTAAATAATCAATATACAACAACTGAAGTTCGACCAGTGACAAGATTATTTTAATTCAACAAACATGAGAACAAACAAGGATAGCAGCGAAAGGTGCATAATCTAACACCAGCAGACTCACAATAAGAAAATGACACCTAACATTCTAAGTATGGTATCTTCTCAAATCGAGGGCATGAAAGAGAAAAGAACATGTCAATACTTAGGTTCTGCCACATACAAATTGTTCTACGCTGGGTGAAATAGACTATGCACATACATATTTGTTTCATTTATTACAAACAACCTCTAGAATCGGTCTGGTATATGACAATCTAAACAAAACATTCAGAAAAAGAAATATAATATCAAATTTTTGACAATTTTCTGTATTGAAGCATGACAGGAAAGCACACCAGTGCCTTGATTCTGTTACATAAAAATAGCTCTAGGATGGGTGAAGAGTAGATATACATGGGTTTCATGTACCATGCAAGACCCACTGAATCAGACACATACAATGGAAATGAAACTAAACTACATGGCATTCATAAATGCAAGTGTCACGATACTGAGAAAGTATCTTTTTTTGCAAAAATAGAGATGTCACTGGATTATACAGCTGACAAAGAAAAGGAAAGAAAGCTACTAACACCTTCTTGAGATCCATCTCTTTAAAAGACATTTGAAAAATCAAGGAAGCAATGTCCTTGAAGAGGTAACACAAATGGAAAGCCCAGATGAGGAGCAAGCAGGATCTGATTCTCATACCATTCAATACCAGTGAATTAAAAACAACTGATCCTGAAGCACATATATTTGTAAGAAAATGGAAAGAAAAAAGGATGTTTAAACCAGTAAGTGGAATCATCACACAAACAGTAACTTCCTCATTCCAAAAAGTAAGGTTTTACACATAATTTTTCTGGTTAGACTTGTGCAAAGAATTTGCTCCTTGAGTGCATCACCTTCTCTGAATTCTCAGACAGCTAATCATAAATACAACTAGAAAAAAGAGCACCATACATTAAGCATGACAATCACATGGATACACCATGAACACTAAAATACTTGTATAGTATCATTGGAAACAATCGCTATAACCTCAAATGTGTATGTACCGTACATTGAGAGGATTTTTCCAAGAGAGACACCAGATTAGCAAGCAAATTTAAGCAAACAAGAATATAACTCTCATAAGTCAACTACTAATCGCCTACAAAGAGAGAGACATCAAGTATCATCTGCAATGTGCAACCATTGAGAAGGAAGAAAAGGAAGCCACTCTGTATACATGCAAAAAGGATGGTTCCAAAAGCCACTTCAAATTAAGTGAAGTATTGACAGATATTTTTTAATGCTGCAAAGTGAGAAATATATCTGAAAAGCAGTGTCACCTAGCAAGGATTCTAAAATGGTTATTAAAAAAATTAAGCGCAGGCAGATTTTTTTTCTGACAGAAAACTTTAGATGGCAGGCATGTGATCAAAAGAGATCTACCAGTTATCTGTTGGATGAGATGACTTGACTAAGCAAGGTAAAATCATCAACATAGCAAAAGATTTGATTACACCTGAATTTGACCTAAGACATTTGAGTAGAAAAGGCTGCAAAACTGTAGGATGTTTTGCCACAACTATGATGTAGTTATGGCGGTATACACCACACAATCATACTGGAAATAAAAGAAAAAAGCTATACTTCACATTCAAATGAATTTAGTTAAAAAGGATAACTTTAAAATTATGATAAAACAATGATGTACGTGTAGATTCACAATCTTTTGACTAAGTTGAGATAAACAAGTGGAGCGTACAAAATCTTAATTGTGCAAACTTGTTTCTATGCTTTTGAACATCAGTCAAACTTCATAAATTGTTTGGAAAACACAACCACCAAAAATCGCAAGCATTATAAAAGTAAAATTGCATAATGAGGTTTTCATTTAAAAATATATTGTTTTAACAATAACAGATAATCTATGGACATTATCTTTTTGAGCTTTGAAATATCCATCACCCAACAAAAAAAGTTAAGTATCTAACTTAAACTAACCTTATCTTCTTCCTTTTGTTCAGACTCATTAGTTGCACCCACCGTATCCTTGTTCTCCTCTGTTAAAGGTGCATTTTGCTGTTCTTGACGCTCTTCAGTTGGCAAATTTTCATCAGGCATGAAGGCATCATTCTTTTCCCTATTTAATAATGAAGAGATAAGAACAAGAATTAGCAATATGATGTGAGAATACTTCTGTTTTTACTAGATTTTTCCAATGACAGCAATATCTTAACTGTGCAACTGTCTCATCGGTAGATGTTCCCCAATTACCACGCCCTGCACCTTGACGTTTCATCTCATAGCCTCGGCCAGTACCACTCCGACGCTCATACAACCTGCGTGGAGGCCGTTCAGAGTCACCTCCATATTCGTCATTGCTATATTCAGCACGACCCCCATATCCACCACGATGACCACGACCAGAAGGCTGGCGTGGGGGGCGTTCCCTCTCAGGCTTGTCAACGTCACCATCTTCACCGGCGCCACCACGACCACCACCATAGGATCTGTTATACCCATTTGAGTTCGCATTTCCAAAGTCACGATTTGGACCTCGTTCACTGCCTCGCCCACGGGCAGGTATGCCTCGGCCAGCCCCACCACGTGCTGGTGCAGCATTGTTCCTCGCTTCCCTCACTGGATCAAGA
>JBBMKF010000046.1:4921852-4934605 GCA_037834155.1 Curcuma caesia | reverse complement strand
AAGCAAAAGACTCCAATGTTGATCTTTTCCTCTCTATGATCTTGGACAACGCCCTAACTCGCCTTCTATCATTATTATCATTATCATCTTCGTTGTGACACCGAGATCCACTACTAAACCCCATCAACTCTGTTTGTGCTGACATCGTTTGTCTGACCGGCCGGACTGCCATTCCCACGTTGATCAACGATCTATTTATCAGTTCCTAACTTCTGCCTTTACCTTATCAATTGGCATTAATTAATCACTGCCCTTGCTGCATCAATAGATTTATTGTTCCCTTGCCATTCGGTAAATGTAAAAGAGAACTATTCAATAAAATTTAATTATTAGATTATATATTTTTTATAACATGTCAATTGATAATTTCTTTATTAATCTGTCAATTGATCGAGCACTCTACTACTTCTATAAATTATATCCATCATGGACAAATAAAAAATTATGAAATTTTATTTCTTTGCATCTTTTCTTTTCTCTAATTCAGTTACTTTTCTCTCTAACATGGTATCAGAGCTATTCTTTATCTATTTTTTTTGTCATCATTCTATAGTGTTTTTTCTTCTATCATTGCCGTTGTAAGTGCGCATATTATTTCTTTTCTTCCTTTATCGTCATCCCCCCTTATTATCTCATTTCCTTTTTTTTCTTTTGCTTCAATTTTCAATGTCAAATACTCGACATAGATGTCAAATTTGTCTCAAAGTTAGACATATTGATACTCAATGTCCTAGACGATTTGACACAAATTTTGTCGGTGGTCCTACAACTTTAAGACAATCGATTATTTCACATATTTATCCTAAAATGCTCTCGTCCGTGCTTACTCTTGGTAAACCACCAAAGTTTTCATCTACTGAATGGTATATTGACACCGAAGCAACTCATCATGTCACATCAAATTATAATATCCTTACAAAAGTAACACTATACTATAGCTCGGATACGGTGTAAGTAGACGATGACTCAGGTTTGCAAATTACTAATCTTGAAAACACATATATTCATTTATCTAATCATATTTTTCACATATGTAATATTTTTCACGTCCCATCTATTACTAAAAATTTGTTCTCCGTATGTCAATTTTGTCTTGATAATGATGTTATTTTTTAATTTCATCATAATTATTATTTTATAAAGGATAGAGGAACAAATATTATTTTATTTTATGGGGGGAATTAAACATGACCTCTATTATCTTTAAAATTATTCAATCAAAGTTTTTATTGGTAAATATACAAATAAACTAGCTTGACATGCCTGACTTGGTCATCATTCTCTTCGTATTGTTCAGCCGATCATCAATAGGTATGATTTACCTACCTTCTTTACCTCCTTTTCGTCTCATTCATGGGTCTGCATGGAATCTAAAAGTCATAAGTTGCCTTTCTCTTCATCTGATTATATTTCTAATCTTCCACTTAAATTAATTCATTCGGATGTTTGGAGCCCTGTACTTATCTTGTCTAACTGAGGTTTCCAATTATTGATCATTTTAGTAAATATACTTGGCTTTATCTTACGAGAAAAAAATCTGATTTATTGGACATATTCTATAATTTTCGAAAATAAGTTGAACGATATTTTAATCACAAAATACTCTTTGTTAATTTTGATTGGGGAGGTGAATATCAAGTTCTCTATCGTCATCTTATCCCTAGTGGAATTGTTTATCGAATCTCTTGCCCTCATACTCCAAAGTAAAATGGCTCTACTGAAAGAAAATACATACATATTATTGAAACCGCCTTAGCTCTTCTCCATTATACATCAGTTTCGTATATATTTTGGGATAAAGCTGTTTGTACTATAACATATCTCATAAATCGACTTCCAACCCCATTACTCAATCATAAGTGTCCTTTAAAAAAATTTTATAATCAAACGTCTGACTATACTTTTCTTCGAATATTTGATTGCGCATGTTATCTGTGTTTATGCCCTACTCTAAATACAAACTTAATTTTCGTTTACTACAATGTGTTTTCCTGGGTTATAGTAATTTACATTATGGGTATCGTTGCTTGCATATATCAATAGGACGAATATATATGTCATGGCATGTTACTTTTGACGAGTCTTTATTCTCCTTTTCGACAGCTTCTTCAATCTCTCCTCTAGATACAAGTGACACCTTCTTGATGCCACTTAAGATTATAGGATGTGATAGCATCCTAGGTCCTACTCCGGGGCTCTATAATAACTCTTCTATATCATCGGAATCACCTCAAGTTGCTACTCCGATAAGAGCAAGACGTGCTAACAATATCAGAAGGGATAATATGTTAGACCCTACTCTGTGTCTAATCTCATAAGCCTCACCAACCATAGATAATATGCTTTCTGGCTCTGGATCCTCAAATAATACAGTTCCATCATCAAAAGCACCATGTCAGCCCACTTCCTCATCGTCATCAACAAGTAATTCAAATGATAGTGCTCCTCGTCATATGCTTCTCTTAAATGACATCTATGCATGTTGCCCACCCATGACAATCCAATATCCCTTTTCGCAAGCTTTAGTGGTCTCTTCAAAATTAATTGAACCAACTTATTTTTTACAAGCGAACAAGGATCTGAATTGGCATAGTGCAATGACTACATAATTTGATACACTTCTTCGCAATGAAATATGAAACCTAGTTCCGCGCACTTCCTCCATGAATATTGTGGGCTCTAAATAGGTATTCCACTTCAAGCATCGAGCTGATGGTTCTCTTAAACGGTACAAAACTTGACTTGTAGCCAAAGAATTTAGTCAACAACCAGGTATTGACTTTCATGATACATTTAGCTCTGTCATTAAAATGACATCTGTCAGATTATTATTATTGGTAGCTGTTAGTTCTAATTAGTTTGTACGACAATTGGACATTTCTAATATTTTTCTTCATGGTCATCTTGAGGAAACCATATTTATGGAGTAACCACATAGGTTTATCCATCCACAAATTTCATCTTATGTTTGTCAGCTTAAGAAATCTATATATGATCTTCGATAAGCTCCTCGTGCATAGTTTCATTGATTATATAATTAGTTACAAGCTCAAGGTTTTTTCAGTTCAAAGACGAACTCTTCTGTATTCTATAAATATAATGATGAATCTATGATATTTTTTCTTATTTATGTGAATGACATTTTAATAACTGACAATGATCAAAAGGACATCATAACTCTATTAAGTCTTCTCAATCAAGAATTTCTTATTCGAGATTTGATTAATGCTCATTTTTTTCATGGTATTGAACTTATCCCGCATGATGAAAGTTATCTTCTCTATCAAAGCAAATACATTACTGGACTTCTTCAAAGAGCTAAAATGGATGGAGCACATCCGGTCTCCACATCAATTGCTATAAATAACTTCTCTGCAACTTCATTCTCTCCTACTATGTCTGATCCTCAAATTTATCGAAGTATTGTTGGAGTCTTATAATATGTCATTATTACAAGACCTAATATTACATTTGCAATAAATCGTGCTTGTCAATTTATGCATGCTCCAACCGAATAAAATTGAGATAATGTGAAAAGAATACTTTGCTATCTCAAAGATACTATTCTACATAATCTTCCTCTATATCGTCAATCTTCTAGAGACTTACATGCCTATAGTGATGTGGATTGGGCAAGCTCTCCTAAACACTCGATTAGTGGATATGCAATATATCTTGGATGAAATCTTATCTCATAGAATTCAAAAAAGCAACTTACAGTATCTTATTCAAGCACTGAGGTTGAATATAAAACTATAATCAATACGTTTGAAATTATTTGGTTTCAATCACTTCTTTCATAATTTCATCTTGCATCAAATATTGTACCAAAATTTTGGTATTATATATATTGGAACGATATATCTTAGTATGTGGAAATTAATTTTTATTTTATTGAAGAACATGTGAGAACTCAATAGTGATATGTCTCTTATATTTCTGTAGAAGATCAATGTGCTAATATCTTTATTAAGTCATTATCCAAGTAATGGTTTATCAGACTAGTAAGTAAATTCAACGTTAGAGATCTCCGATTGAGTTTGTCAAGAGTAAAAGAAAATTATTTAATAAAATTTAATTATTAAATTAAAAATTTTCTTTTATAATATATCAATTGATAATTTTTTTATTAATATGTTAATTAGTCGAACATCTTAATATTATCATGCAAAAAAGAGAAATGACATAGACGTTGTTGTCCTCATGCTCATCATTGCCATTAAATGAAAAACCCGGACCGCTGGTCGGTCGTCGAACGATGAACACAAACCACAAATTTAAATAACACCGATTATTTTAATGCTCTTGCGTGCAAACTTGCAAACTCCCGCCGCCCTTCGTTTTCTGACCTCCTCTCGACCTCGCCATTTCCACGGTCGGCGCCGACGAGGTCCAGTCCCTGTTTCCTCTGGCTTGTTATAAATTTCAGATCACTCGCTCCAGTTTCTCCATCATCATAAACATACAATTTTAATATTAAAAATGGTGAAGCTTGCCCTCGGAAGCGTCGGCGACTCTTTCACCGCCTCCTCTATCAAATCTTATTTGGCCGAGTTCATCGCCACTCTCCTTTTCGTCTTCGCCGGCGTCGGCTCCGCCATCGCCTTTGATAATTTGACGAGTGGCGCCTCACTTGACCCGGCAGGCCTGGTCGCAGTGGCGCTCGCGCATGGCTTGGCTCTCTTCGTCGGCGTCTCCATCGCGGCCAACATCTCCGGCGGCCACCTCAACCCGGCCGTTACCTTCGGCCTCGCGGTAGGCGGTCACGTCACCATCCTCACCGGCATCTTTTACTGGATCGCCCAGCTCCTCGGCTCCACCGTCGCTTGCCTCCTCCTCAAGTTCGTCACCGGTGGCTTGGTAATTTATTCGACAAATACATATATGTATTTGATAAAGAGCAATGATACACTATATGAAAATGTAATCTGAAAATACAACATGACACACTATAGACTTGAGTCTCATATCCATACAATATAATGTGTCATATTGTATTTTCATGTTGTGACACACTATATAATATATCATTTCTCTTTTAGAAATTATCCATTAGGCTGACATGGACATATATGTGGGCAGGCTGTTCCAACTCATGGGGTGGCAGCTGGCTTGAGCGAGCTCCAAGGAGTGGTGATGGAGGTGGTGATCACTTTCGCCCTTGTGTACACGGTGTACGCGACCGCGGCCGACCCGAAGAAGGGGTCACTCGGCACGGTGGCACCCATCGCCATCGGCTTCATCGTTGGGGCCAACATTTTGGCGGCCGGGCCATTTAGCGGCGGGTCGATGAACCCAGCCCGCTCCTTCGGACCAGCCGTGGCCAGCGGAGACTTCGCCGGGAACTGGGTCTATTGGGTTGGACCGCTGATCGGCGGCGGCCTGGCTGGACTCGTCTATGGGGACATCTTCATTGGTTCCTACGAACCAGTGGCAAATGAAAACTATCCTTAGTCATCAGTATTTTATACGTGTTGCTGGGTTTGGTGTCCAATTTGCTTCACTGGTTTTCATTTTTCTTTTGTGTCCTGTCTTTTGTGGCTGGCATAAGGTCATATATAATATATAATAAATGTACATATATACGTACATTAATGTGGGTATTTTAGAACAAAAAAATGGAGCACTTGAGTCACAATTGAGTCAATCGTTGCCCAATAATGCTTGCGGAGGCAGAAGAATCATTTTACCATGAGGAACAATAAGTTCTCATGGTAAAGAGGAACAACAAACACAATTCTATTGTGGTCATCATCAAGTTCTCTAGTGAACACACCACTTTTCTTCTACAACTCTGCTGCGTCGTAACCAACTCAGCTATGCCCCGGGGGCGCTGGTGAACACACCACGAGCCTTGATGAGGTTGTTATAGAATTCATGAATCACTTCTAGAACCTACTAGGTTATGCAATGCACTGCACATTGTTGGACAATGAACGTTTGATATGGTAACGGCTCACGGATGGCCAACGACAGGGCAACAACTAATGGATACTCAACGACATAAACTCATAAAGCCGGTCACTCCAGATGAGATCAAAGTCATAGTGTGTGACATAGACAGCAACAAGACACCATACCCAGACGGATATGGAGCAACATTTTTCACCTTAGCATGGGACATAGTTGGGCTAGATTTTCAACATGCAGTACAGGAGTTTTTCCTGCGCAGGAGGCTACTCAAGCAATGGAACTATACACTAATTGCCTTTGCTCCAAAATCTGAGCATTTATCACAAGTGTCGGACTACTGTCCAATCTCCTACTGTACAATTGTATACAAGACCATTGTGAAGATCTTGGCCTGCAGATTAGCCAAGGTAATGGATAGCCTACTTGACCCAACACAAGCGGCATTCATACGAGATACACTTAGCGAGGAATCATTGCAGAAGTATGCCCTCAAAAGAATCTCTCTCCACATTGTATGCTCAAGGTGGACCTTCAAAAGGCCTTCAATACGGTGATTGGAAATTCATCAAGCGACACTTGAGAATTTTAGTTTTCTCCAGTAATTTTGTGGATGGATTATATTAGCGAATGCACCACCACAGTATCGTATTCCATCAGTCTCAATGGTGGGATACATGGTTTGTTTCATGGGCAATGTGGACTTCAACAAGGTGACTCGTTGTATCTCTTACTTTTTAGATTATGCCTTGAAGTGTTTTCAAGATCTTTGAAGGAAGTATCAAAGTAACTTGAGTTTCACTGCCACCCTATGTGCGCGAAAATCGACATCACACACTTAGCATATGCGGATAACTTGTTGCTGTTCGCAAGGAGGGATGAGTCCACCTTCGCTCAAATAGCAAACTGTTTAAGGGATTTTGGTGACACTGCTAGCCTTAGAGCCAATCTTCTTAAGTCCAGCTTGTATTGTGCAGGTGTTGATCCACTAACAAAGCAACCACTGTTGTAGATTATAGGTTTCCAACAGGAGATTTTCTCATTTCGGTACCTTGGAATACTGCTAGCCACTTAGAAGCTCTATATCAACAATTACAGTGTCATTGATGCAATGGTGTGAAATATGACGGCTCGGGCAAAGCACACGCTGTCATATGAGACCAAGCTGGAACTAGTGAAGATGGTGCTGCAAGGGGTAGAATGTTTTTGGCTCTTAATCCTTCCCATCTCAAGTGGCATCATTGATAAACTTTATGGCATATGCAAATCCTTTGTTTGGTCACAAAGCATCCCCCAATTTACTAGGTCATCATTTGCCTATCGAAAGATGAAGGAGTATACAGTGTGAGATTTGTATCCATAGAATTCAACTCTGTTGTGCAGGGCCTTATGGAACATCCAATGTAAAAAGAACTCTTTATGGGCGTGCTGGGTTCACCATCAATTCCTTAAGCACAAGGACATATGGCAATGGTGAGCCAAAGCCTCAGATTCCCCATTGATCAAGAGGCTGCTACAACTGTGAGACCAAATTATGCAGCAAATGGGTGGGCAGAACAATGGTAATATGTCACTCATTGATTGGCACGCCTCAAAGAAGCAAGGGGTAGCCAAGGAATACACATTTTTCTGACCAAAAGGGACTAGTGAGTGATGGACCAGAACTATATGGAAGGAGTGCTTTTTGCCCGAGCACAGGTTTACTTTTTGGTTGCTTGCCCACGGAAGGCTACAGACAAAGGACTAGCTGTTGTATGAACCATGCTTGACTTGCCCATTATGCCAGCAAGCTGACAAATTGAGGGAACACCTCTTCTCTTAATACCCTATCAGTATGAATCTATGGACAAAGGTGAAGCGATGGTTAGATATCCGACAAAATCTGGCCGGCATTCCAAGATTATTACGCACTATTAGACGGAAGTACCAAGGCAATGGGAGCTTGACCAAAGCACGACTTTTGGTTGTTACTTGCATAATTTACTTTTGTGGCAAGCTAGGAATAGATGCTAATATGAGGGTGGTGTGCCTTGAATAGATAGGATGTTTTGCAAAGTGCAAATACATGTTTATCATTTTGTAGACACCTAAATATGTACAATAGTTTTTGATGCTATAATATTTATTGTTCACCTAAAAAATAATTGTAATTGTATGCTTATTTTGATTTGAAAATTATAATTCTGAATGATTGGTCAACAATCCTGATTATGTAAGAATTAGGAATTCCATGTAATTTCTCCTAGATTACTCATACAACTCGACACCCTGAATTTCTCATATAGTTTAGTTTCCTGAGTTCTCCATGCAACTTGGCTTCACTAGTTCTCCATGCAATTCGACCTCTAAAATACCCTGTGTGACTTGCATGATGCTCGAGTTCTCTAGTTGTCTAAGTTCTCTAAAGTGTTCTACTAATGGTTGTTCCTCGACTGAGTTCTTTGCTCAATAGCAATCCTTATTTTTTGGGAGATCATGGTCTATCTCTATGGTTTCCCCTCCAAACACTAAAAGCTCCCAAGACTCAACTTTATGATATGAGATCCTCGAGCAATCCTTTATGAGCCTCCCTAGTTCCCTAAGCTTCTTATGTTGAGCTTGACCTTTTGAACTCTCTATTTTTGTAGCCCAATTATATGTGGTCCTTGGGTACGAGACGTTATCAGACATGACCCCTTTGCAATCTATAACACATAAGTCCTAGGACCTAATGTTGGAGAGAAAGAAGATAAGGATCTTTATAGAGAGTAAGAGAATGGAGAATTCAATATCAAGTCTAGAACATGTCAAATACCTTAAATTTCTGAAAATTTTTCGATATAATGTTGGATTTAGCTTCTTACCATCATCAAATCTGGACAACCATATGACTCACATTCAATAGGGCTACCAACTGATTGACAATCTTCCATACCAAATTCCTATAAGATTTATTTGCATATCCCTTTTGAGAAACAAAGATATCATTATCACTTTGTTTTACCTCAATGCCAAGATAATATAATATTATCCTAATAATTGTCATTTCAAATTCTATAGCAATATCTTTCTTTAATTCATCAAACATTGTTGAATTGCTCCATGTAAAAATTAGATCATCAACATATAAACAAACAATTATTAAATTACCATTTTCCTTTTCTTTAACATAGAGACCATATTCATGTGGCCACTTTATGAAACTTTAAATTTGAAACATTGATTAATCCTATTATACCAAGCTCTAGGGGTTTGTTTTAATCCGTACAAAACCTTCTTCAACTTTAAAACGTTTTCTTGTCCTCTAACAATATATCCTAATGGTTGTTCTATATAAATATTTTCCTCCAACTCACCATTCAAGAAAGCTGACTTGACATCTAATTAGAAAATTTTTCATTTTCTTTGTACAGTCCATGTAATAATTAATCGAATAATTTCTAAGAGAGCAACTAAAGCAAAAACTTCATTATAATTGATACTTGGTTGCTGACTAAATCCCCTTGCAACAAGACGAGCATTGTATTTTTTGGACTTCCCCTTTTGCATTCATCTTTATCTTATAGATCTATTTCACATCAATAGTTTACTTTTTTTTGGAAGAGTTGTCAATTTTGATGTGTCATTCTTTTGAATTGCATTTATTTCTTCATCTATTGCTAGTCTCCATTCATATTTCACTACTACATCAAAGGTTAGGGGTTCTGAATCTGCAAAAAGACAAATAGAAATATTGATTTCATGAGTTTCAATATAAATATCCTGCAAACTTCTCATTTTTTGAGGTGTTTCAGTTGGACTATCTTCTTGGGGAGTAGGTGGTTGAGTTGTATTTTGTATTGACACTATAGTGTTTTGTTCTTCTTCTCCAAGGTATGGAATAAAATTATAAGTTTGTTCTTCTTGAACTTTCCAATTCCAAGTGTTGGTGCAAGCTGGAGTACCAGATAATCGAGCCTCAGTTTTGATAATGATAAAGGGTTCAAGTTAAAATTGAGAAGTGGATTGATAAGCTGAATTAAGTGTGCAGATAGCACGGGGAAACCCTAGTTGCGACTAGGTAAAGGAAGTCCTGATCTGAAGAATTGGGCAAGGAAGACCTGGTTTGGAGGGCTGGGCAAAGAAGACCTGATCTAGAGGATTGAGCAAGGAAGACCTGGTTTGGAGGACTGTGCAAGGAAGTCCTGGTCAGGAGGACTGTGCAAGAAGTCTTAGTAGATCAGAGCATCAAACAGAGAGTCTAGGCGGGTTTGGAGGACCGAACGTTTAGCAGTTGAAGTCTTGGGGGCTGAGGATCAAGGTTGAGCAAAAATTCAATAGATCTGGAGGACCGGGTTGGCAAAAGGTAACTTCTTCCAAGTGAAATGGGTGAGAACGTGTTCCCGATAAGGGAAACAGTAGGCGTCAATCTGACCTAGGGTTTTATTGAAAATTTAAAGTCAAGACCAAACAGTTTACTAAAACTGGTTCCTTCTTGTTTATTTTGTTTCTAGACTAACTTGTAATGCAAGAAAGGAGGGGTTGAAACTTTATGTTTCAGGCGCCCTTATCTAGATCCAAGTGACCGGACGGTCTAGGCGCTCAGAAGAGATTCAAGCGATCGGACGTTAATCAAACGGGCCAGCGAGGCGGATGAGGTGGTAGAGTCCCAGTGGTCGGGACACCACAGCCTCCACGCACCCGGAGAGGTTCTAGACACCCGAATCTGGATAAGACGTTGTGTAGTCAAAGTTGATCCGACAACCTCCACATCAACATTTAGACACCTGAAAGATACCGAGTCAGCATTGGAAGTGGATCGACAGGATGATGTGGAGGCACCCAAAAGGACTTCAAAGTGCTCGGATCAAGTTTTATAAGCAGTTGTTAGGAGGAACCCTAATATCAACTTACTACGCTACTAAGACAACTTCTTGAGCGCAAACATCTGATCTAGTACTCCGTCGTAACGCCAAGGAGCTGCACCAACAACTACAATCTTAATACTCTTAGTTAGTAACTATTACTTTGTTACTTTTTGTACTTAAGAGTTTAGGACGGTATAAGTTTACCGATCCTAACATGTTTTGTAAAGCGAAAAACTTCTTTTCGTAAGAAGGAAATTTTTATAGTGGATCATCCGTTGAAAATGATTACGAATTGTGGGACTTGGAGTAGCAGTATGTGGCTGTAAACCAAGTAAAAATAAAAGTGTCTTTATTTCTTCTTTCCACTACACTTTTTAGTTTTTGTATATTTCTGTCTGATTTACACATAAATTGATTAAATAGTGAAAAAGCGATAAAATACTATTCACACCCCTCTAGCACTCTAACTCGATTCTACAATTGGTATCAAAGCGAGAAGTACTCGATCTTAGTGCCACCACTAATCGAGCTCATTCGATTTTCACTCTAATTTTTTTGATTTTCATTTCTCCCATACTACTAATCCAAGATCAAATCTTAGTATATATTTTTTGATTTTTTGTGTGCAAGATAAATGACTCATCAAGAAAGCTATACCACTGCTAGACCTTGACTATTCTCAAGGGAAGACTTCATCTAATGAAAGGGAAAGATGGAGTACCACCTCAAAATGCAAGTGGAGATGTGGATTGTGATCCAGTCAGGGCTCACACTTTCAATGGACAACGATGACATTCCACAACCTTGCGAGAAGTGGGACGTAGTTACAAAGCATAAGATTGAGACAGACGCTAAAGCAACCCAAACAATCCAACGCGGTCTCACAAAGGAAGAGCTCAACCGGGTTGGTGCATTCATAAGTGCGAAAGACTTATGGGACAAACTTATTGAATTGCATGAAGGAACTTCAGACATCAAAGTGTGCAAGTGCGACCTTCTGTTGAATAAATTATAGATCATAAAAATGCAAGAAGGTGAATCCGTGAGTGAGCTACACGTACGGATTCAGAATTTGCTCAATGGACTCTATGTCATAGGACAACTCATGGAGAACCGAGATATAATCAGGTACACATTAAAAGGTTAATGTGTATAAGGTCTCTAGGGACCTTTCAAAAATTAAATTGGATGAATTATTTTTAGAATTTGAACTGCACGAACAAACTAACACCCATCCAGGCGAGAAAGGGATTGCTCTTGTTGTAGCTCAAACCAAGGATCGAAAGATGAGACGAAGAACTTAGGAAGAATCCGAAGATTACCGAACTAGTTAATCTAGTTCGAAAAATATTCAAGAAGAAGTGCGGAGTTCAGAGATCCGAAATGAAGAAGGTAATCTAGAAGGCTAACTCAAATAAAATATCAGCCAACAAGATCAAACTCACCCGCTACGGTTGCAACAAGAAGGGACATTTCAAGGTTGATTGTCTTAATCAAAAGAAGGAACGCAAAATAAAGAAGAAAGCGCTCAAGGCTATCTAGGATGAATCATCCTCAGAAGATTCAGAGGAGAAAGCAAACACGAGCTTCCTAGCTCTCCCAACAATAGAGGAGATTGTTGAGACCGAGACCGAACCATACACTGAGTTAGAAGATGAATCAAATTCGAGTCACGGATCCGTATCCGGTTCAAAAGGTCCCAATAGCATTATAAGTAATAATTTGATAGAGAAATTGTATTCAATAATGTGTGAAAAAGTGACAAGTGTTTTTCACCCTCCCCTCTAGCACTCTTTCTGGTCCTACACTATATTCGTGACAACGACGACATACATCATGGAATTAGAGTAGCAATCCAAATGTTGCAAGGGCAAAGGGTAAAACCTTATATAATCACCCAACTTGCTTGTTGGTGTAATGGGATCATAGAAATGATCGATCGAGATTGAGGGGATGAATATCATTTGTTTGTGAAAGTAAAATTAATACTCTTGTTGCGATTTCAACAAGGTCACAT
>JBBMKF010000046.1:4903672-4916488 GCA_037834155.1 Curcuma caesia | reverse complement strand
GAAAACTATGCTGCCCTTTATTGATTTCCTAGGTGTTGGAGCAACATAGAAAGGTAGGAGCTAAGTGTTAGATGCACATGTAGAACTATAAAGAGTGCTGAGAAGTCGTCTTCACTCCAACGTCGCCCTTGAAGAGCTTTGATCCTTTGTTATCCATCCTGCTTTAAGAACTTGTTATCATTTATTTAAACTAGCAGACGAGATTAAGTGAGACTAGCTTCACATTATCGACCAAGATTACCACCAAGAGTCTTGACTTTGGTGTAGTAAAGTAATCAGTGGAACTGTAACTCTTCTTGTTGAAACCTAAACAAATCATGGATATTTTCATCTACTTGTAATGTGCCAGTAACTTATAGTTTGCTACGACATGCCCAAACCCATGAATCTAACTCACAATAGTAATTTCGAACTCCAGTTCAGAACAATATCCTTCTATCACACGACATTCTTTACCAAAGTGGGGAATTTTTGTATGATCTCAGGCATGCTTGAAGGCAAGAGCTTGACATGAACCCTGCATGTTTTTCTACAAGCAACAGCATCCTAGAAGGATAGGTTCCATTAACTTAAGCGTGAAGCTCCACGTTAAGAGCTCTCGTCGTCACAGTGTGGAACAGCCAGGCCAACAGTGGCTCCTTTTCCTGCATCCATCACATCATAGAGGGGGGCCAGTAGGCCATGGAAGGTTTTGAAGCTGGACTGACAGAATTCCTAGGTCGGTCATGATTCTACTTTCAGTGCCCAATCCGTATCTGGCAAGAGATCGGTAGGGGTTTGGAAGAAAAGGAGATAAAGAAACCTTGTGTAGTTGGTTATCACTCATCATCCTCCCAACTTTGAAGGCTGTTGGGTGCTCAGCGGCACTGCGCACTGACAGCGTCAGCTTCCCAACTCACAATCATGGTGTTGGCGAACAGTTATTCTCAGTAAGGTCATTGGGAGAGAGAAGAGAGGTCAGACCTGGATGCTCAATGCACTAACTTTGAACCTGTGAGACAGACAAGAGTGAGATACATCTGCATTAAAGAGACATGAAGCTGGCTAAGTCCTTGCCATTGAAGTGGTCTTCGGAGCATTCAAATTGCATTTAGAGAACGGTCCCGACAAGGACAATACTGGGTACATAACTCTCTTTCAAGCTCAATGTGGAGTGCGGGTGTGTATCTTTTCTCAAATTAAATGAGCAAGAGCGCTCCTTTGAGAGGAGAACGATGACTCACAAACACCTCTGCAAGTGTTTTGTTGATTGAGGAAGAAGCTGCAAAATAGCTCTTTGTTTATTTTGTTCTTAAGCACCCAACTCGAGCTATATGGTAGCTAGATGAAACTAATACATTAAAAGTACAGTTGTTATGATTAAAGATGTTTGCTTTATCAGATAGCAAGAAGAAAACTTTGATGAAGGCGCAGCAATGGTTGACCTAGCGAGTAAGTGGATTGAAAGACTTGATTAGCTCTCCCTTAGGCCTTAGCTAACCTAGAAGAAAACATTATCTTAGGCATCATAAAAAATCTTTCTTCAACATAGGCATTGGAATCATGATGAGGTGGTTTGCAGCCATTACAGAGCAGTATAATTGACCATGGATGCTAACAATGCAAGGTGCTTTAGTTACTGGTCTGTATCACATAAACAAGGGAAGTGAGGGCGATGCAACATGGAACTAAACAATTTGTTCAGGGGGATAAAGTTTCAGAATTTAAAAAAAAAACAGTGTTTCATTGATTGAAAGGTAGTTCAACAAGAGTGGGATTTGTGCGTGGGAGAGGAAGAACGAGAACAGTAGATCAGGAGGCGTTTAGATAGTTATATCGGGTCAATGTATAGTGTTGGGCCGGTCTTGATCTCTGCTGGCCCAACCGCAGTCAAAGGATTCGTCGAGTTGGCTCCTGCTCTTCCTGCTCGATCGGCTGTTAGGGTTTCAGAATTGGGTTGCGGAATTTGCCATCATCCTCTTGCCTCATTGGTACTTTCTGACACATGCAATCGGTTTCAGTTTTTTTTCTTCTTCTTCTTTTCGATCGATTAATCTAATGCCGATTCGCCATCTTCTCGCTCGTAAGATAAAGATGACAACTTTTAAGAATATCCGCAGCGTATTCTTGGAATGATGAATCTACGAGTTACTACGATATGATTTCGTTGCTCATTGTTCTAGCATTCCATTTCTTTCTGTCTATTTGAATGGAAGGTTCTTTCTTTCCCTTTTTTAAAGAGCGTCTTTTGTTAAGGATTGGAAATCATGCTGAATTCAGCGAAAAAGAACCCTATTCTCCTTCAGTCTGTTGCACTCCTCAGTAAACGGCATTTCTCTTGCTTGTGATATGCCCCATCCATTGGTCTGTGGAGACGAAGAGCAGTGTTCTTCAAACCATACTGGCTCAACTGGTTAGCCTGGAACCCTAGACAAACCAGTCCAGTAAATTTGGAAATGAATGCAGCTGAACTGAATTTTGGGTGTCTGTCTGGTTTTAAGACACTGATGAGGATCTGTGTCTTGGCGAGGTCCTATGTAAGTCTGGTTCCCTTGTTGCTATCTAGAAGTTTAAAATGCTTGTTCTTTCTAATTCTTGGATTCATGCTGTAGACATAGCTGTTTTAGACACTTGGATTTACAGCCTATTGATTACCTCTCTATTAAGCATGAGCCATGCTTCTAGCTCCTTTCGCAACAATCTAACTGATTGAAGTAAATCCCAGTAAATATCTTTTTTACTTTTTCATCTCAAATTTGAAAAAGTTTCCCTAGTAATTAAACCATTAATCTTGATTGGCTCACCCCACATCAGATCGATCTCCAGGATTTTCTTTTGTATATTTATAGGCAAATGATTCTTTGTGATTGTAACTGTAGTTACATTGCTATATAATGACATTTAGCTTCTGTTGACACATAGATGGTATTTCATGATCGCAAAACAGTTTGTTATACTAACTTGATAGGTTAAGATAAAGATAAGTATGTTGTTATTTTAAGGCAAGATCCTGCTTTGGAACTGAAATTAATTTTTTCTGGCTCGCCAGAGATCAAGGATAGAACAAAAATAGGAATAACTTGATAGGATAAGATAAAGATAAGTTTGTTGTTATTTTAAGGCAAGATCCTACTTTGGAACTGCAGTTAATTTTTTCTGGCTCGCCAGAGATCAAGGATAGAATAAAAATAGGAAATCTGAGATGAGAATCGGAAAAGGAAAACTAAGTGGGTTTCAACCCAATATTGCATTAGTTTCTTTGGTCCACGTGGGAGAACACATAGTCATATAGAATTCCACCTTGTAGAATTTTTATACTCTACATGTTTCATTGTTTTCTTGGTTGTCGTCAGGTTATCCAGTTTGGTGTGTTATGGGCTGTTTGGAGGGGAGCTATAGGGTTCTTAGATCAGACAGGGGGAATGTCTTACTGATCTGTAATTATATGTGATTTCTACTATCTTTATTGCACTAAAACCGTAAGATTAAACCTATTGTCTTGACATAATCTTCCAACACAAGTTAATGCGATAAAGGTTAATATAGCTATTTGAATGCTCACTTAAGCTACTAGTTTTAAACACATATGGCTTTTTGCTAGTTTGTTGTATGAAACTAATTAATGTGAGCTACAGGATACTCAATGATACAAAAGATTCCTGCCACCCTGATTGGCACAAAAAAAAATGGGGATCATATCAGCAGGCAATGCCTTTGCCAATTCCAAGCTCATTATTTGCTTTTGATCCATACTGGCTATGATAAAGTCAAGCAGATTTGGATAAAATGGTTGGAAAAGAAAATTTGTTCTTTCCTCGCTTAAAGATATGGATCAGAATTATGAAAAAAAGAAAAACAAAACTGACTGTGATGAATAAATAAAGGTAAAAAGCTCATCACCTAGAGCAGCACCATTGATATTTTATTACCTAGTTATTCTTTGTGGGAAATTTCTTTCAGAATTCAGCAACCTCCATATATCTTTTCACTTAGTTCCTTCTATTTTATACAGTTACCTGTGTAGTAAAATGTAAAAGCACATATATGACTTGCCTAAATCACATGTGTCTCTAGTATCATGTTTCTGAGTGAATAATAAATCACATGATGCGGTCCCTTCATGCTATGCAAGTAAGACCATTGACTTTCCTAAAATGGGGTGGTTTGAGGTAGGGATTTGCAATGGATGCTGTGCTTGCATTACTGTATAAAACAAAGTCAACCGTTTCTGTTCTAGAATTTAAAATTTTCACTCCTCTGATGATAATATTACTAACTTACAGGTGGCCTTGCATCCTCTATATGTGCATTTAACAAATGCCTTGTCATCCAATGAGGTAGAAGCAGACAAAATTTCCAACTGTCGGAGAATCCATGAGATAGGTATGCTAGCTTGTTTGATGACAACTGCATGTGTTCTTGCTGAAAGATATTTTTGTTTTATCTGTCGACATGCAGTCTTCATGTTCTTGTTCCTTCTGCTTTTCTTGCAAGTTCTCTATTATCTGCACTTGATACATCTCCCCCCAGTTTGATTAATATTTGTTTAATCCCCCCATAGAACAATACGAGTTTTGACTGGTGTGAGAGGTGATCCTATATAAGGAACTGAAAGGTCTCTTCTTCCTCCACCCCTTCTCCCTTCTCTGCGTTCCTTTCTCTTAGCTATTCAGCACTTGAAGGAATCAAGAGAAAATGTATGCATTGTTCTCGTCATCGACGGCTTAACATCAGGCACAGGAAGTAAGTTGCAGCCAAGGATGAATTGCCTACGAAAGTCGTCTCACCTTGTTCGAAGGACAAGAGTTAGAGAGTGATACCGTAGGCAAGTTGTCTTTGGCTACATGTTGCTTCCTGAGTCTCATGTTAAGTCTTGAGACGAAATATCTGTTTGTTTCTTCTGTGATTTGCATTCAAACTAGGTATAAATTTCTATGTTAAGTCTCTTCTGTGCTTTTGCATTCAAAGTGAAGTTGATATTTAACCGATAATTATCAGTTATTACATCTCATATTATGTTCTAGAATAGTAAGCGACGATCAAAGTTTTACCATCCAATTAGCCTGTCTTTTAGGGTGGTAACACAGTCAAGCTTTCTTGTTAGATTTTGAATGAGTTGATTTTTGACCATTTTGGCACTTGAAATATTATCTAATTCTCTCAGTGAGAGATCTGTCTTCTTCTATGTAATCTAACCCATTTTGGCATTAATTATTCTGTTGATGATATAGAGAATCTTCAATATATAAATTAAAATATTAAAATAATTTAATATTTTATTAGAATTGTATTTATGAAGGAGAGCTTCCTGCAGCGGTAAAGTTGTTGTGTGATCTATAGGTCATAGGTTAAAATTTCAAAAATAACCTCTTGTAAAACAAGATAAAGATGTGTACAATAGATCCTTCTTTGGGACATTTAAATGTAGAGTAATTTTTAATTAAATTCAAAATAAGTGCAACTCTATTTCATGTTTACTAAAAAATGCAATAGTTCTTCATAGAAGGCGATCAGGAATAGTTTTAAAAGTATGTTTACTTGGAAGGACTATAAGGGAGGGGAAGAAGGAAAGGAAAGGAAAAGGTGTTGGGAGTGAGGAGAGACATATCTGCCTTCTTCAATGGAAAAAACATCTGCCCGTGTTATTTTCACAAAACTCTTAACTTTAATTGGAAATTACATTATTACACCCTTAGGAAGCTACAGAGAAATACTACAGAATGTTGTCCATTAATGACCAATTTGATCTTATTTTGACTAGAAAATGATAATTATGAAGATCTTAGTTTAAAATAATATAAAATTTTATTATATCGTTCTTAGAAATAGTTTTTAATAATGTAAAATAGATTAAACCTTTCAAAAATAAGTCGCATAAAAATACACGAATAAGAAGAAAACATCTAGTTCCCAAAGAACTAAAATGAGAACAATATTTTAATTATATTCTTAATATTTATTTAGTTGTATTTGTTTTAGGTCCTAACTTAAATTAGATATTTTATATGAAATATTAATTATATATTATGATGTTTTAATTCTATTTAAAGATTATTATTCTATTTATATTATTCAAAATATTAAAAATAATTTATATAATATTTATAAAGATTATAGTTTAAAATATAGATTAAAAAGGTAATATATCTAAAATAGTTTCAGAATATTAATAATACTAATAATTTAAAACTTACACAAACATAACTTTTATTAAGAGAATAAATGAAACCTCAACGTCTGTGAGGATCCTCAAACTCTCGATGCTATTAATATGAATTATTTTATAACTTTTTTATTTTAATGAAACAGATAGAGAGTCGATTTTTGATATTTTATGATGATAGTCGCAGAAAACTCAAAGTTATCACATTCTCTCCTTTATAGTAAGAAATTTTAGTTTATCCAATATCAACCGTTGTTGTAGAATGAATATTTAATTCTGGAGGTGATATATTAAATGAAAGATGATTTAATTTGTCTCCTGGCTCTTTAGAAGCGCAAACATTACTTAATGATTGCGCGAGAGCTACAAGAAGAATACATATTGTAACTTTTAGATGACGAAATAGAAAAGTTCAATATCAAAGGAAATAATACTATATGAATAGAAAATGAAAGTGAATAACAATGCAACTTTCTAAGATAATAAAGATAAAAAGAGAAGTGAACTACATGAACATTGATTCTCCTCTATCTTAAAAGGGATAAGTATGCAACTTAAACGAGTCTAAGTCCTTTATTTTTTTTTTTTTCAAATTATAATTTTTTTTAAAAAATAAATAAACAAAATAATTTTGAATGGTCATTAATCATGAATTGCTTTTGAAGATTAAGGTTAATAGTCAATATTTTTTGAACAATCAGTCTAGTAGTTCTGAACTGTGGAAGCATTAATTTTGAATTGTAGTTGAGTTTAATGGTAGGTGACAATGAAGAGGTTAAAATTTGACAATGGTAGGTGACAATGAATTGTGGTCTCTTATGTCCTTTAAGTAATTCTGCATTTAGTAAATTTATTAATTATATAATGCTAATAATTTTTACAAGCTAATAATTTTAATCTTCTGCTGAAACAATTACCACTGCACCTTGAATCATCAGTTTTGTTTTGCGGGTTTCTGAACAACTCTGCTGTAAACTGTGAAAAAACTAAAAACTTGAATTTCTTCCAAAAACTATATAAAAATACAATTTTTTTTAATCCATTTTCTTCTTCTGTTTTTTTCCCCCTTGGATCATTTGAAGAGCAACTTAATGCAATCCCGAGTAAGGGTTGAGCAGTAGCTGCTGGTTAAAGTAGAAACTCTGGTTCAGCACAGAGACTTCATCTTTGAATTGAATTTCTGCGTCGGTAGGGTAATTATTGTTCTTGAGGGGTTGAGTAGGGAATCCATGAATGGCGGCTTCCAGAGTGGAATTTGCAGAGATGGAGGCAGAGGACTCTTCTCTGGCTCTATGCTTTGGTTCAGCCAACAGGAGCTGCTGGTTCATGCAAGGGTTGGGGATTAGTTCAGGCAAAGTGTCGAACAGGATGTGGGGAGCTCCGATGCCCTCGAGGAAGTCTGAAACCGATAGTGATTTCTGCAACTGGAGACCAACAGATTGGTGCTCGTTGGCGATCGCAAAGTTCGATGTGTGGCCGCGATCATTCCTCATCGTGTGGATGACTTCTTGTTCTTGTTCTTGATCCGCTTGAGAAGGTGTTGGCTCCTGGTGGCTGTGTTTCTTGTAGATCCTACACAGCACCCAATCATCCAGCTGCAAAACATGATTGCACATCGAACTTTAGTATGGTGTTTCAAATAATTTAAAATTTTTAACATGGTATCAGAGCTCGGTGTTTGCCATGGGAACACGGCAAAGAGGCTTAACACTTGACCCATACACAAGAATCCTTTTGCGTGCAAGAATCGTTCGAAAGTTAGTATAGTTACCCTCATGGAGGTGTCGGAGAACTTTGTGGGCCGATAGGTGTTGCTCAATCGAGCCTCTGCTAGTCGATACTCATGCATGATCCAATTCGTCTTACACCCCTTGGGCGGTTTTCCCTTATAAAACACAAGGGCCTTCTTGACCCCGATGTGTCCATCTCCTTGGCTAGACCGAATGGGTTTGTCGGTCCCGGTCGCCTTCCAGTAGCCTGATGCAGCGGCTCGATTCGGCCTGACTCCATTTGGGTACTTGCGATCTCTCGGGCTAAAGAAGTACCACTCTTGCTCTCCAAACATTGCCTTGGCTACATGCATCATCATTATAATCATATCATCATTATATATACATATAAAATCTGAAACCAATTTCTAGAACTTTATTTTCTTCGTGGATCTGTTTACTACCAGGGAGGTCCCATGGATCACACTTGTAGATATCAACCTCGGCGATGATGGAAACAGGGCACGGTCGACTGACAACTTGATTGCGAAGATAGTGCAAGATGAGTTCCTCATCAGTTGGGTGGAACCGAAACCCCGGTGGAAGTGCTGTCGGATCACCGGCCATCGTTAACCACCCAAATCACAAACAAATTAAACAAACAAACAAACAATTAGATAGATGGGCTAGCTAGATGGAGGAGGAAGAAATTAAGAACTAGCTAGTTAGTAAAGATGATGAAAAGATTGAAATTTTGAGGAGCCTAGGGTGGATGAGTTTTTAAAGGCTAAGATTTTTGTCCTCTTGTGTGACATCTCATGTAACATCTAACATGGCCTTCACCCTCACATAGCCATCCGATTGGCTAGACAAACCGATGACGACCATCCGATCAATCATAATCTAAATATATTTTGATTGCTTTGTCTTTCGACAAGTGTGCCAATGATGTGTGAGCCTTGGCTTCATCACTCCACATCAACTAGAGCCAAAAATGGATATGGACTCTTGCTATGAAGGACAATTTCCAAGTCACTTGTCAAAGCACAAGAAAAATCTACCTTGCATCAAATAGGAAAGTGACACGTGGATTTTTGATATTATGTGAAAGCATTAACTTGTTGCTTCAATATTTGATCATATATATATATATAATTATTAGTCATGCATGAAGACAAATCAAATGGATAAGTGATTAATCAAACATTAATTAATCACTATCAATTAATACACGTGGTGGAAGCTAACAGGCCATGAACAAAAGAAGTATAATACTTGATGGTGGTCCCAAAAGACTTGCCAAAATAACTAAGTGTGTGGAAATGGATTAATTAATGGTTAAGTTGTTGATTAGTGGATGTCATTAGCTTGGAGATGTATGACATGCATCAAAAACAGTGACGTGCATGGATTTGCATGGGGAGAGATGGGTAAAAGATGAAGAGGCCACAGTCATAAATCTCATCTGGTCCATAATTATTTTCTATTAAAGGGTAAATAGCTAGGGTTGTCATGCACTAATTAGAGTTAAAGTTTTACTAGTGACAGGTGCATGAATGAGGCATCAAATTAATATATTAATATATAGCTAGGTGAAAGCATATAGATATGTAATTAAGACGAGAGTACTTGTGCAGTCCTTGAAGAGATGATAGTGTAGTGATGACCAAATAGTTCGTTTACGAGTGGCTCGATCTGTTTGACACATCTAGCTAGTTAGTCTTAGAGTTACGAAAAGTACTGGATGGATAAGATCGATCTCAAAGAGTTTGATTTCGAGTCAAAAACTAAGCATTAAAATGAATTAGTTAATTAATTAAAAGTGACAAGTTTATTAAAAAAGACAAAGTATGAGATGGAACGTTCATGTCAATCGAAAGTTAAACTTAGAGGAGGACAAACAATTTGCCCATGATGTAATTCAATGCTCTTTCATTTCTTGGCTTCGAGTTCTTTCTAACTCCATGAATTACTAGTTTGAACTTTAATTAGAAATGGAGAGAGATGAGATGAGTGGATAAGTCATATGGTTTTAATCTTGATTATTGCTATTATTTAGTTTAAGTTGTAATAATTAAGAGCTTTAAATTTTTTTTATTTTTTAATATTTGACAAATTCAATGGTCTTCAAAAAATAATTAATCAATTTAGAAATTAATATGGAATGGTATTCATCAAGGCTTTGACTCTTCAAATAGTAGACCCCAAGAAATCCTTGAATTTTATTTATTATTATTATTTACTTTTCTAGTATTTGAATTTGTGATAGTAATAATAATAATTATTATTAACGTGCATGTGCACGCATTCATATGTTGATGCTTATCCACTTTAGTATTCACACTAATGGTGATGAATTCATTCACTCCAAGACGACAATGTATTTATTATTTATTTATTTATTGGTACTGTATGGATTCTCAATTGACATTTCTATCTTTTCCCTAAATTAATTATTTAATTCATTAATGAACTCACACTACGTTGACTTGACGTAAGCAGATATATAGATATGGGCCTGGCCTTTTAGTATATTCACATTTTCTAAATGCTCCCTGGCATTTTGACAATTTCAAGTTCAAGTCCTCCTGTTCAAAAAATATGAATTTTATTGCCTCACCCATCTTCTCTAGAACTTGGTATCACATCTTTATCCTTTTTAAAGAAAATTTATGTGATAAATGGATCATTGGGCTCACTCTCTTCTTCTCGAGCCTCTATGGAGTTTGTCGCTCTAATTGAGGTTAATCTGTGTAGGAGAAGGGAGTTGCCTTAGCTAGATTGCACTAGTTTGTGAGGATTGATGACCAAGTTGGGGTAGCTCTTCGACTTAGCAATTGTTTGATCATGAAATTGTCAAAAGAATTTGACCTCCAACAATCTTCGCACTTTGGTTGTGATTCGCTCTATGGCTTTTGAGTAGTTTTCTTTTTTTGTTCGTGGGGAATCTTGTGCGAACTCGAATGGTCTACTTAGGTCATTGTTCCCACAAGGCTACAATTTATAAACATTTTGATGATTTTGGCCACAAAAGATCATATGGATATGCATCCATAATCTTTACCTCGTACTAGCTTTCTCGATCTCAATGGTTGCACTTTGATATAGGGTCCTGACCCTTGTGTTCTTGAGCTACTCCAAAGCTCCATCACTTCTCGATTTAGATTGTTGAGTCATCACGTTGACAATTCGATCCCATCGACTCTAATCTTCATCAACTTCATGTGTACTATCCAAATTCACACACACTTAATGCACATATCAAAACATAGGAAACACCTAACTTAAACTTATCAATATGCTAAAAAAGCATAGTTAAGTCTAAACCATAAGACGGAAATTGATTCCCCAACAAAAGATTCCATAAGCAAGTTTTGATCCTTCACATCTAGGAAAACCCTCTTGTTTCTCATTAAGAGAAGTGAACTCAATAGACTCTCTCTTGGCTACTTTTGGCATTTTAACATGCTTTTAAGAGGTTCAAATTAGCTTCTCTTCTAATCTTCTTGAGTAGTTAGGGGAGTTTTGACATCACTTTTCTTTGCAACATGAGCTCTCTTAGTCTTTGTCAAATTGATGGACACATATTATGAAATGGTAATGGTTTTTGACAACATTATGATAGTTATTGGTGCAACGGAAGTGGTTTGGAACGCTAGAGGAGAGAGGCGAATAACGACCTGTAAATTGAATTTTGAATTTCCCTTGCTAATAACTTAGCAAAGACACACACATTAAACAAAAGCAAACATATAAAAGAAAGAGACTCGATGTCTTACTTGGTTTATAAACCAAGTAAGATATTGAGTCTCTTTCCATTGAACATCCACTATGTTATCCTCTTCGGAAATAAACCTAAGTCGAAGAAGCTTCTTACAACAATTGAGTGCAAGAATAATAATTGAAAAATAGAAAATCATAACGTAGTTCGAGTGTGTTGCGCTTTCAACTGAGCTCCTCGCCTCTTTTTATAGCCTATGCTTGAACTGTCGATGTGGCACATCTGATCAACCGATCGAGTTGTTCAATCGACTAGACTTGTTGACGTGACAGATACGATTGATCCATTCAATGATCTTTACCTGACTGTTTGCTGACATAGTGGGTTGACATGGCAAAATGATGTGGTAGATAGGCCCTTCCGCTCAATAGTCTTTAGTCAACCATTTGTTGATGTGGCAAGCTGACGTGGAGGATGAGCTCATCGATTCAACAATCCTCACCCAATGGTTTGCTTTTGGTCGATTGAATCGTTGGTCCAATCGATCGGAAACACTTTTTGATCGCTTGAAAACTCTTGGCTTAGTCAATGACGTCTTGTGCATGCTTTCTTCCAGCTTCGCATGACTCGGATGCTGGAGTACTCTTCCGCAACTCCGTATCCCTTGAATGTATCAAGCCAGTTCTCTTTCCTTGTCATCCTTCTTGCTTGTTGATCATCTGCCAAGATTCGTCATCTTCGATGCTCCTTATCCTTTCCGGTTCCTTAGGTGTCTGTCTCATTCCACATTTCACCGTACTTCACCGGATCTCGCGTTATCTAGTACCTACGTATTCTTCTAAGTCTATGTTTACTTAAACACACATATCAAATACAATAAGATCTAACTTAACCTTAATTAATAACACATCAAAACTATGACTTTACCACTTGAGGTTTCAACGATCTCCCTCTCAATCACTTGAGGTAATAGCAATAGACATCAAAGATGAATAAGGCCATGACATGGAGTTGTGGCTTGATTGTGTTGATTCGTATTAGGGCGAGTTATGGATTAAGGTTGTGGCTCGAATGCCTTCCCTATCACGCGAGGTTACTTTTGTTGGGAAAACAAAATTATCACTAAACCAATCAAGAATTCAAAATCTTGGTCAAACATTTCTTTCGCTACTCTCCCTTTAATTTGCGACCCTAATATTTCAACATACATTAATGAAAATAAGACTATAAATTCTAAAAACAAT
>JBBMKF010000046.1:4851260-4887572 GCA_037834155.1 Curcuma caesia | reverse complement strand
CTACATAATTGTAGCAAAGCTAGCAAATAAAGTGACACTTTGACTCAAAAAATTGAACAAATGACACATTAGCTTATCAACACAATCGGCAACAAAATGTAATAACAACCATGGTTCGCAAGTGGAAACCCAAATTTACCGTACCTATCTGGTTTGTAAATAATTTAATCTGAAAAATATAAGAAAATAAAAATAATTATTGTTTATGTTTGGAAAAAATATATATATAGGAACATAAAAAAAATACTTTATTGACTATTGAAGCTTGTGCATTTAAGTCTGGTTTCAATATCTTTATTACAACCTTTAATCCTGGGTTTTCATCATCATTATAAACACAAGTTCCAGAATATTGAAGTATAACGGATTTAGGAAATATGCTGAAATATCAATAAGATAATAAAAAATTATAAATGAAGAATTTGTAAATGATTTTGATGGCATACTTTGTACTCTACAATTTAAACAAATAAATTATACGGTTACATGCAATTATATGATTTGCCAATATTGGGTAATATCTTTTGTTTTCAGTTTTGCTCTATCCATTGCTTCATAGATAATTGGTATTGTTGGTTTTTAATCTTGGTCAACAATTTCAAAGCTTTTACTAATGGTTCAATTGCAACACAAAAATCAAGAGTCTATGCCAAAATTTTCCATCAATTATGATGTTTGCAATTTTTCTGCTTCTTTCCTTCTTTTGCTTGTGTTATTGTATGTTTCCCAATCACCAGAAGTGCATATTTTTTTAAATATGAAGAATACCGAACAAGACTTTCAAATGAAATAAATTCTGTCGCAAATCAGGTTATTCCTTATCTCAATAATTCACGATTATTTGTAAATGTTTTCATCAAATTCATAACTTTATGGCTATTATACATGAATCTCATTATTTGCTTGGCTTTCTCAACACACTTTCTTTTTTACTTTGCCAACATCTTCTAGCATGAGATTGATATAATGTGATGCACAAGGAGAGCAAAATAAATATTGTCTTTCTATCATCAATTTGGCACCAACGGCTTTATTTGCACCTTCGTTGTTATCAGTGACCACATGCACAACATTTTCCTCCCGATTTCGTCAATAATTTTATTTAACAAAGATAAAATAAAATCAACTATCTTTGCTTTGTTGGTGCAATCAACAAAAATGTGAAATACAATGTTGTGGTCACAATATATCATCAAATTTATGATTGGATGTTTGTTGTGCGCGCTCCAACTACCGCACATTATTGTGCATTCATACTTTGACCATTTTGATTTTAAAGTGCTCAAATATCCATTTATCTCATCCACCTCCTCTTGTAAATAGATACTATCAATTTGGCATCCTGTGGGACCTTTTATTCCTGTTAAAAAAAAAAGTATTTATCATGGATTGATAGTATGGATCACTATCTGTTGCATTAAATGGAATAGCATATATATGAACCATTTTGATATTATCTTACCAACATCTTTTACTTTTTCAACACCAAATCAGTTTTTGATGCTCTTATATTTCGTGGGAAACATAAAAGAGTCAATTTCTTTTGATGGTAATTGAGAATCCTCTCTTACAACTTTAAGACATCCCTTTTTTCAAAGTCGGGATCTAAGTCAGATGAAGAACTTGAAAATCCTATGATTATAAAATTTGGAGTAGTTAAGTACATTAAATTGATAAAAATATGTACATGTGAATTTAAAATATTATTTATATATTATTTACCTTGACTATAGTGATTACGCATCTTCTCTTCAATGGCTCTTGTTTTATGAATTTATTTGATGACTTTTTGTAATTCTAGATTTTTTATATCTTTGATGTCATCTTTACCACTACGACCACTTTCTGATATACATATATTTTATGTAATTGAATATAAGATTATTTGTATTTTCTTTGCATTAAACTTCTATTTACCTTAGAGTCTTGAAGATGTTTTCATAATTGAATATAAGAGCTTTGTGACATGTCTCAACATTTCCAATAGCATGTGCAATATGCTATTTTAATCTCGTAATTCCTCCAATTATAACTTTTTCACAAAATTTGTATCGTATTGGTTTATGGGGGGTTCACCTACCATTTGACCAAATTGCCAATCAATATCAAATGATAAAAATCGTGATAATGAGAACACATATTAAACCACATAAAAATAAACAATTCTTAATAACTTAGTACATTGAACCAAAAAATTAGAAAACTTACCTTGTTTGCGAATATGATGGAAATTATAGAAGAAATCAAATAATCAAATGACGGAATATGATCGTGAGCCAAAGATGCATATGCTCAAATTTATGGTAGGTGCTCAATTAATAGAATTGGATGGTTACTCATGTAGTCATGCATTATTGGCAAAAGAGCTGGAAAAAAAGACGTGACATGATGTGATGCTATTTTTTTTTCAAAATAGACAAACATTAAAAGACTAAAAGAAAAACAAATTGTAAAAAATGGAATCCAAAGTCTTCTTAATTAATTAATCAAGATGTATGTTCCGTCCGTTCTGTTCTTTTGCCAGTGTAACATCCAAGAACAGAGTCCCAAAGCAAGCAATGTTATTTACCGGAACTTTGGAACGGCGTAAGGAATTCCCATGCTAGAATGCCCGTTCCACGTCCGTTCCGACGAACCATGATAACAACTACACATAGCTTTTATATATATTTATATAGATGTGCTCTAAGTATGAAACTCCCTTCGAGCAATGTATCTTTTATTTAAGACTCCAACCCCCTCAAAAACCTCTAGCAATTGTGAATCCTCTATTGGACATTTTTCTCACTAGTTGGAGGGGTTTATCTGATAAATGCTACCTGAGTATGATGTTTGTTCCAGACAAACCCACAAAGAGAGGAATTGTTATCAGATGAGAAAATAAAAGAAAAACATTGTAGCAAGTCAGTAAATAGAAAGATTGGTTCTCAATGACACCAAAAAAATCCAACTTTAAGTTCATCCAAATTAGCTGTAAGCTCGCTCAAATCATGTGAATAAACATAGCAATCAACCGCTAACACTTGTAATTCATATGGCATGATGCTTGCATTTATTTGCATTAAAAAGGCATGGTTTCAGTCACTCAAAAAATGGCCCCAAAATGCATAAGCTAGAGAAACACTTTAGTAGCAGAAACTTGTAAACACAAAATTTTAGATGCCAACTTGGCAGGTACTTAGTACTTTTGTAGCTACTTAGTACTTTTGTAGCTGAAACACTGAAAAAAAAAGTTGTGAATTGTAAATTTATGCTTTGAAATGTCATTGCAGCTATAAGATGATAGTATAAAGGAAGGAGGAAAAGAAATATCAAGAGAACATCAAAAAAATATTACCATTATGGCAATCAACAAGCATTAGACAATTAACCTTGTGGTATGAGCAATGATGAAGTAGCAAAACCAAGGGTGGAATGCATTTACAGAGGATGAGGAATAAAACTCTTGCAATTATTGTTAAGCAGAAAGTACCTTATTTTCTTCTCCAACCCACCAATAATCCTGTCAATAGCTGCGTCAAAATGCTGCATTGCGACTTGTGTACTCTCACTTCTAGCAGCAATTAGTGCAGCCTCATTACAGACATTAGCAATGTCAGCTCTTGCAAAGCCAGGTGTAAGTGCTACTAGTCTCTTAGAGTAATTATCAGCCTCCTTCTCAGGCTTAATCTTCTTGAGATAGATTTGGAATATCTGCTCTTATGTCAGGCTTATCAAGAGCAATTTGACGATCTAATCTTCCAGGCCTCAGCAAAGCCTTATCCAAGATATCTTGGCGATTGGTGCCAGCTAGTACAACACCACCAGATGTCCCAAATCCATCCATCTCAACAAGTAACTGATTTAGAGTGCTTTCACCTTCATCATTGGAGCTTGTGAATCCTCCATGGCCTCTTACTCGACCAGTCACATCAATTTCATCTATGAAAATTATATGTTCAGAGCACATTGTCCGGCATCAGCAAATAAGTTCCTCACCCTGGAAGATCCAACTCCTACAAACATTTCCATGAAATCTGAACCTGATAGCGACAGGAAGGGGACACCAGACTCACCAGCTGCTGCTTTTGCTAAAAGAGTTTTTCCTGTGCCTGGAGGACCTACAAGAAGAGCACCTCTGCCCCGGTGTTAATGATATCGAATACATGGAAAGATCTTGGGTCACAGATACACTGATAAAACAATAGATAATATGATTTTCCATAGATTAATAAATCTTATAAGTTATCACAATGAACAAGATAATATACTAATAGATCCCTATGAACCTCTTTTTGGTCAGAGGAACCAAAAGAATTTGAAAAAAAAACATCAATCCCAGTAGAAGTAAGGGACAGGGCATTCTGCGAATTCTTTGATAGGTTCTCCTGAAATCCTCCAAAATCATCTGTGCTTAAATCCTCTATATAAACAAACAAACATAGGTAAATAAATTGAAATGGAAAAGTTGAACTGAATATTTGCTATTAAATAATTTGAACAACTGTAACATCGTAATCATAAAAAAAACAGACTACATTTCTTCACTCAGGCTTATTTTGGATACATCAATAATGCCTCAGATGAGGGGCTTCAGCAGTAGCAATTAGCTGAAAGACATTTTTCCATTAGTTACAGAATATCCAAAAGTTGATGCATGTAACAGCTCTATGTTGAATTTTTTACCCTACCTATAGTAAGGATACACTGTCTTCCAAAGAGGTTGTGAAATTTAATTTTATGAAATATTGTCTTATTATTTAAACAACTTTGAAGCAAACTCCTAAACTAATCCTTCAAATGATTATTAGGAAATGAGGTTGGGATCCCTAAAGCGGCCTCGTACTTGTGAACCAGAACTACTAGGTGAAATGACTAAGTTGTGTTGATTCAGCAATACAAGTTTTACTTCAAATGAATAACTAAATAAATAAGAACTAAAATTTTCACATGTTCTGTTGCAAAATCTATGAGCATCGAGATATACCTCACAATCACTAAAGGTACATGACCAGCCTGTGTCCGTCAGTGACGCTTGCTCGTGACTTATGAAGACATCAAGTTAGCCAACTCTAGCCCACAACTTCCTGTATTTTGACCTGGTCCACTACTATACTTGGTATCATAGTAGGACCTTGGAAGGCCTATTTTTATGCCACTTATCTAAGAAAGTGTTGATTGACCTAGAAAGGCAGAAATTCAAAGACAGCGAAGGCAGTGTTCAGTATTCACTAATAAAGCTTGATTCGTTCTGACCCAAGCACTAATGTTATTTAGCGACGACAAAGTTGGACTTTCTTTCGAGTTTTTGGCCACTGGAAATTCTAGGTCTAGAGCTTTAGATGAGATTTCATGGCAACCATAGTCCTGGGATGGATAGCAAATTCGTGTTTCTCGATCGGTAGCAGCAGAATTTGCAAAATATTTTTAAAAGACATTTGTCTGCTTATCCTATTTAAAGGAAAGCTTATCAAGACATGCTTCAATACATTTGGTAAATTTGAGTGGTCAACGAGAAACACATTTCCAATTGGCTAAATCAGCGTTTTGATTCTTGGCGAAGAAAATGTTCCAAAGACACACATGTTGTATTTAACTGAAATTGTATGACAATTCTAAATTGTTGCTTGCATTTTAGGAAAGACAACCTCACGCTTGTTAGGTTTAATTTTCAGTCGAAAGATAACTTTTGAATCAATTACTGGTAAAACAAACATAGAGTAATACCTTTCCCATCTGATTGTTTGTTCTCATCGCCTTTCGGAATTTCCTTCTTGTCCTTGGGGTAGTAGTTCTCGTAATGTAGAAATGACGAATCAAAGCATAACACAATTGCTAACAAATTGATGCATTTAGATCGAAACCGCATGAGACTAGAAATATAAATAGTTTTCTCACTCTTACCGTCGGGTGATTCACTCGAAAGGAATCGCCCAAAAGTTGGAATTTCCAAGAGGAATCTGCAATCTCCCGAGTGATTCCCTTTTCCGAAATTTTGACTATCGGATCTTGCAAAGGGACTTCTGTCCAGCATCCAGACCTCGCACCGGAGCCCCCAAAAATCCCTCCCTGAAAAAAAAAAAAGGGAAAAAGGGAAACCGATAAGCGAACAGATTACACACCGAGACTCGATTGAGACAGCACAAGGAAATTACAAGTCCGATTTTTTGGCCCGAAGATCGAGAGAGGGGCCGAGCGAGCTTAGAGAAGATCGATCCTATTGCAATGGGGGAGTTTGGGACGGCAGAGATGGGAAAAGAAGCTTGGCGCCGATCTATTTATAGGGCTCGTGGATTCCCCACCGGCATTTGTCTGGCGAGCGAGTGGACGCCGCAGCGAGTCGGCTGTTTCGTGGGGCCCCACCGAGATATCCTACGTGGCGATCCAGAAGTGGCTTGTGGAATAGGCTCGAGACTGTTTCTTGTGAAGAAGGCGTATAAAGTGATGAGAAAGAGGAGGATAAATAAGCGCTTTATAAAATGATAAATTTCAGTTAGTCTCATTGATTGAGAGTGATCGGTTCGATCCTATGAAAGTTTTCCATCGACCGTCAAGCTCATTATCCTTTGATTGTGTTCCTCATTTGAAGGAAAATTCCTACAAATACACTGTAACTAGGGATCGAATCACCCAACATCCTTTGATTGTGTTCCTCATTTGGAGGAAAATTACCCAGTATCCTTTGATTATTTTCTCCATTTGGAGAAAAAATCCTACAAATACGTCGTAGCTGGGGATCGAACCGCAGGTGCCTGGGTGACAACTTGTATATCCTACAACGGCACCATTCCCTGGGGACAAATAATCACTTTACAAAATAAGACACTTGTAGTTCTATGTTCATCTAATGTTTCACTCTAAATCTAGCATCCTTCGATTCGAAATACTGAACTCATCTCCGGAGCCACATGAGAAGATGATCATCTGTGAGAAAGTGAATCAGAAAGTTACAGTTGACCAATACGGAAGAGAACATTATCTTAACTTCGTCGAGATTCGACTCTTATCCACTTCAACAAATCTATTCTGTACTAACCAATCCAACTATATCCTGAAGACAATTAAAATCCATATGATATGGAGGCAGTCTAACTAAATTAGTTTATAATCATCAAAATTAAATCAACAAATAATGATTTAATTAAATTTTAAATCATAATTTATCAATGAATTAACTGAACTCAATCAAACCAATTAATTCGATTGGGAGGGAATAGAAGAAGAAAATCAATCAAGCAATTTATTGAATGAAGTCAAGTAATTAAGGAAGGCTGAGATTTCTTTTGGACATTTACTTCTTTTTACCTCTTTTATTTTTTTTTCACACTAGATGTTCGTAATTTCTTCTTTTTCTTTAAAAAAAATAGAAATATACTTTTATTAGTAGAGTTTTGAGTTGGATATGGATAATGCAAAATAATATATTTCAGGTTTTGAGTGAGTTTTTAACTATTATAATTATATTAAGTAATTATTATAGGTGTTTTGATCAAAACAAGTGTTTTAAAAAAAAGAAAAAAGGAATTCTAAAATTTTTATATCTTTTTTTATATTGATTATAATGAGATTATATTTAATATATATTAATTATTTTTGTAGATGATCTATTTGTATAGATGGTGCAGAAATCTGGTGTAATCATGCAACAGGCAACTGCTGCGCAACAGCAGGAGCAGCTATTTTGAGCTCTCAAGTCGTTTTCTTGCCTCTCTTCCTTTTGTTCTCATGTTCTTTGTCCCAGCGATCTCCTTCTTCGCCTCCTGATTTGCCTATTTTTCTTTGCAATTAGAGGAAAATTTGCTTTTTTTAATCGTTGTTTATCTTGTCTAATAAAGATGTTGAATTTGTACTGATGTAAGACACAGTCAGCAGAGAGGGTGATGCTCTCTTTCTCCTCTTTTATGAACTCCATCATTGATTTCTTACTTAGCCGAACTGCCCTGTGTTGCTCTGTCGCTCTGTTCTGTGTTCCCGCACCGCACGAGCATTTCATCGGGCAGGTGAGCGGCATGGAGCTGTGCACGGACGAGAAATGGAGGCTCTCGAAGAAGGACGGGCGGAGCGCGAACAGAAGCGCCGGCGAAGGAAGTCTTCTGAAACCGAAGGAGGTGGCGGGGCGGCGGAGGCAGGCGCTGGCGACGACGCCGAGGTCCTTCTCCAGCCGCTGCGCGGGGCTGGTGAAGGAGCAGCGCGCGAGGTTCTACATCATGCGCCGGTGCGTCGCCATGCTCATCTGCTGGCGGGACTACTCGTGATCGATCGGAGCGAGACGATAGAAGAGATGATGATATATTAGATCTGTTCGTTTTTTGTGCATACCTTCGTTTCTCTCCTTCCGCTTTAGGAAAAAACGCAGCGATCTGTCGAGCTCAAATGGGGGCAAGGAGCGGAAAGAGAAAGCGAGTGTGTTCCGTAAAAAAGGCACCTTTTTTATTAGGCTCCCAAGTAGAGTAATTTTGGTTCTACTTCTTCTTGTTCTTCAAGCTCGGTTTTTTATTGTGCCTGCTGGTTGAATGATTCGATTTCTGCTCCAAAAAGGTCACTTTTTTAGGTACTCTTCTTGCTCCTCCTCCTCCTCCTCCTCCTGCGCCGATCCGAGTTGACAGACTTTACAGATGGATTAGCTTGTGGTGGCGGTGGAGATGGCGGTGATGGCGTCGATTGACATGGGGAGTCGTTGGTTTCCGCGACGAATTATTTGTTTATTTCTCGCATCGAATGGGTTGCGCCAGTGGATCGTAGGGGAACGGAGGAGCTGCTGGAATCATAAATTAAGCGCGTCGGGAATTCTGAGGAGGAATCAAACAACGTGTGGCGTAAGAAGGGGAGGGCCTCGCGGTGCTGCTCGCCTGCTCCACCGTCGTCCTCTTCCCAACCTGACAAGCCATTTCATAGATTAATCAATAAAACGCACAGTTTGATCCACTAATGGAGATCAAAATCGAAGCTTTGGGCGGCACGCAAAACGATGGCACTGTCTTCGACTGCAATGCGTCCCCTGCGTCGCCTCGGATTCTTCCTGTGCATCAGTACTGCTGTACTGCCCGCCATCGTCGCCTGGTGAGCTTTTGGAGATCGAACTCGAGCAGATCATTGATTTTGAACGATGAAATGGTGGGATTATGTTGATGAATATGTTTGGTGGGGGACAGGAACAGGGCGAGATGGAGAGAGGGAGCGAGTTCTTGGCCAATGTCGAGGCTGCCGTGGAGGAGCCCGTTGGGAGATTTCGTCGAACTATTGGTGAGCAAGAAATGGCTAATAATCAAGGATCCTCAATTTAATTATTATAATTGTTGGGTCCTTAAAGGAAAATTTCCGCTTGCATTTTTTATAAAAGAAATATAATTTATAACTTGATCTAAAATAATTTAATGGAAAGAAAAATCATATCGCTTCCTCTGAAGTGCTTTGACATTCGGGAGGAAAAATGACCGGCAATTGGTGGCGAATTGGACCGGCGGCCGCACCACCGCGAGCACGCAGGCCCCACGCTGTTGTAAAGGCGGGAGCTGAGTCCATTGGGCCACGCGGGACGGTCGCTCTGACGTACGTACACAGGAAGGGGAACAACGGCGTGCCGTCACGTGGGAGCGTAGCCGTCCGACGTGGCGAGCGAGGGAGATGACGTCTAAAGCCCTATCTTTCCATTAATAAATGATTTCTAAAAATGGAGTTATGATAAAAAAAATGGAGTTAAACAGTTTGGATGCCATTATTTCAGTTTATTTACTGCAAATTAAAACACGAGTAGTTCTCTTCATCGATTGTTCTTAACTTCGCGCGATCGCCTACATAATTACCTCCGACATTACGCTTAACGATATTGATTAGCTACTGCACTACAAGCTTACTTAGTTGAGATACGGCGGCGATGGTGGATGCTGGTCTGGCGACGACGGAGTTGGAATTCATCGCGGCGGAGGCGGCGGAGGCGGCAGGTAGGACGTCGGAGGTGGCGGCGGATTGCTACCGTAGGTCGGGGGCGGATAAGCATGCTGAGGTGGCGGTTGCCTTCGCGGTGGTGGGGACGGCGGACATGATGGTGGCTTTGTTGGCGTGCGGCCATGATGCGGCGGAGAGTGTGCGTGGTGCGGTGGCGGGTGCTTCCGGGAAGGAGATGGCGGTGTCGGTTTGCCGTACGGCGGTGGTAGAGGCGGTGAAGGCGCCGGCGGTTGTCCGCGGTGAGGCGGCGGCGCCGGCCGTTGAGCACAGGGCGGAGGCGCAGGCGGTTGCCCACACTGTGGCGGCGGCGGCGGCTGTTCTCTCGATTGATCCGGCGGCGGACACGGTGGCTTACCGTGCGGCGGCCCGCCGCGTGCCGGGGGCGGCTTCTTCGGAGCGCGTCCGCGGTGGGGCGGCGACGGAGGTGGCTTGCCGTACGGAGGCGGTTGCACCGGCCGTCCACATGAAGGAGTTGGCGGGGGCGGCGCCGGCTTTTTCTTCGCTGCGCCTCCGTGTTGTGGCGGCGGCGTCGTCAGTTGCTGGTGCAGCGGCGGGGCGGATGGCCTGCCATGCTTGGCCGGCGGTTGGCCAGAGACCGGAGGAGAAGGATAATAGTAACCCAAGGTAACATTATGCTCTTCTTGTCCTCGATCGGTAGAAGCGATGCCTACGGTTGAAGTGCTCGAACTTAACAATAGTACCAGTAGCACTACCAGAGACCAAGCCATGGCTTCCAATCCTTTTATTTTCTTCTTCTTCTTCCTCTTCTTCCTCCTCGCTTTGCAGGCTCAAATTTATATAGCAGGCAAGCACAGAGCTGGGTTAAGTGTGAGCTGTAAAATATGTGCAGGGCTGATGAAAGCTGAAAACTTTCCGGGGAGGACACACAAGCGGAGGGGAGCAGTGGACAGAGGCGACGTGTGGAAGAGTACCGAGGCAGGCAATGGAGTCTTGCGCTGCCCTGACTTCCACTCGTGACCAGGGCTCTGCCATAGGTTAACTTGGCTGGGCACTGATCACCATCTTGACCAAAAGGAGACTGGGCTTCCAGGGTGGTGGCTCGGATAACATAAATAACAATTACATAAAGATAGATTTTAATTAAAATGAAGAAAAATTCAAGTGATAATCAAAACTCAGCAATTTGCACACTGCGATGTCTCTAATTCATGATGAGGAAATTCTTTACCCAAAGATATCTAATTTTTTAAGCTCTAACCCACACAGTGCAAACAAAAATAATATAATCTACAAATATTTATCATTCTCCGGACCCTTAAGAGTGTGACTTGAGTTGTGCTTACCAGGTGAGGGAAATCTCTAGCTTGAACAGCAATAACTCTTTGAGCTACCAGCAGCAGAAGAATCGGTCACGTTGATGGTCGTGCCTTGGCCAGGGCGGCCGGCATTCCTCGCTGCCTCTTGTGCTGCGAGGGCCTTCTTATTGATGATGTGATAGATCTCAGTGAGAACCACTTGGAATGCCTTCTCGATGTTTTGTGACCCCAAAGCTGAGGTTTCCAGGAAAGAAAGCCCCTCCTTTTCGGCGAATTCCTGGCCTTCGCTTTCGGAGACGGCTCTTAGGTGCGTCAAGTCGGACTTGTTGCCGGCCATCATGACGACGATGTTGGAATCGGCGTGGTCCCTGAGTTCCCGGAGCCACCTTTGCACATTGTCAAAGGTTTGCTTCTTCGTTATGTCGTAGACGAGAAGAGCTCCCACAGCGCCCCGGTAGTACGCGCTGGTTATGGCACGGTACCTTTCTTGACCGGCAGTGTCCCAAATCTGTGCCTTCACTGTTCTCCCTTCTATCTGTTAATTTCCAATAATTGGCGTTCAGAAATATCAAATGAATCAGAAAGAGTATCCTTAATTCAATAGTATATCTATGTTTTTGCATAGAAAGTAGCTTATTTACCCAGCAAAGATTTGCTAATATATTTAACATTCTAATACTAAAACATGATGCAAGGAAAGTTGGGTAAATGTAAAGGGCATTTTATCAAATAACGAAGTTTATATTGGGTTTTTATTTTGCCAAACATACACCGACCCTAAAATTTTCACAAATTATCTTTGGATTTCAAGTTTTCTATAAAATCAAATTGCAAACTGATTTGCAACATGATTACTAAAAAAACTAGATATTTAAGTTCCTTCCAACATAAGATGGCTATCAAGGCGTCAGAACTTGATTTTGATGAGCTTAGGGTTTTCACTCGCAAGCTGATTTTTTACTGGGTGAAAAATGACAAAAGATCCAGAAAATTGATTTGCAAACCAACGTACGCCATGATTTCTAGATAAGAATTAGATATTTAAATTCTTTCCAACTTAATATGGACAACAATAGTTCTCTCACATCTTAATTTTGCATAAACTTGGGATTTTAATCATGCAATTGATTTGCAAATCAACTTACATATGAAAAATTGCATGTCTAAGGGTGAAAAATAGCACAATATGGCCCGAAGCTAAGTTGCAAATCATCTTGTGGCATGAATTCTAAAAAAAATAAATAGTACACGATCAAAGACTTGTTCAGGGAGAGAGAAAGGAAAGTCATTAGGAATGCGCAGAAATAATTTGTTGGACTTTAAAGTAGACAATGTCTTACACTATTTACTCATGAACCTGTAGCTTTCTTTCAAAGTGGTTCTTCCAAGATCCAGTTAATTCAGATAAAATATATTGCTTTCTGATAAAATAGATATACTTTATAGTTCGCCGTTACTTCTAATTCATTGGCAATGAATGAGCAGAGAATTGTCTGGCCACGTTTACAGCAATGACTAATTTATGTAATTTCAGATGAACTGTTAAATTTTCCTTACTTTTTTTTTATCTCAAGGATCTAGTATTTCTCCATCTCATTTTTTAAATTTGAGAAATAAAGATAAACATAACTGGAGATGTTTTGAACATTTACCTCCATTTCCCATTTGAAATGTTTTTTAAGGAAGAAATGCTAACCTATGCTATTTTTCGTTGGCCATTTTACCAAAGTACACCCTTTTTACTAGTTTTTCCTTTGCCAAATTACATCCGTGTTTATTTTATACCTAATTGAGCGTCAACTTTTTTTTTTCTTATATTAACCTTGATTTTCAAGTTCCCTCCAAAATCCAAATGCAAGTGAATTGCGAATCAGCTTATGAAATGAATTAGATATCTGATTCCTTCCTAAGTTCCAACCTAAGTGGGTCTTAAAGGGATCCCTCACACTTTAATCTCTCATGAACTTGTAGTTTTGACCCCGCCAGCTGATTTGATCAACATTCAGGTGAAAAATGACAATTTTGTATCAACTTGCAGTGAGTCATCATCTCAAGTTCATGCATAACTAGCGTGTGGAAGAATCCAAAATGACATCTAAACATAATATCAAAGAACACAAACAACTTATCTTTAGACCATTTAGAGGGGCCAATAGATTGTCCACGAATATCCAGAATCATGATAAATCGATTTGAAGCTACACAAAGAACCAAGGAACATGGGCATTGTTCAAAGTGATTGAAAGGCAGGATAAGCAAAAGAATAGATATGCAATAACGGAGATGCAACACAACTATCACAATTTAGGTGTATACCTGAAACTACACCTACCAGAATGTTTGACTGTGTCTAACCTTGAAGATTAATTGCCCAATTACCACACATGGATACCTAAAACGTCTACCCCCACATTCAGCAGCTCTATATCTGCTGCAGACTTTAGCAGTGATGTTTGCATTTAATAAAAACATAAAAATTATTTTTAAGACTAAATTGTGAATAAGATAATCCCGAACAACAGGAGAACGAACTAAAGATAATTCTGACCAACTGAAGAATTAAAGTTCATGTTTGGTTAAGTCGATCCTGAATACTGTCATGTATACCACTATCCTCCCTGAATGCTATCAACGCCAAGCTAAAGTGATTGAGCAGAGGACAAAAAAGGTAACGTCTAAGGGTAATTTGTGCCAAGTTGCTTTCATTTAGTTGTCTATGACCAATATTGCTCACTCCATCAGCATTTGATCATTAATTGGAAGACAGCTTAAGTTTAGGATTGAACTAGGAATTTCACATGCAGCTAAAGACAAGCAGATCTTTTTAAGAATTGGCAGTTGCAGTCTCACGCCATCGCAATAACAAACTAAAAAAAGCAATTTAAATCTACATATTCTCCTTGACGTTGCTACAACTATATATCTGAAAATCATGCATGGTGAAGATTGAAGATTAATAAATAACGCAAAGCATCAAAGGAATAATTTTTGCCCATTGAACAAACAGGCAACAGATCATGTACAGAAAGAGGCACACGCAAGGAGCTTACAGTCACGAAATAGATTCAGTGGACGTATAATAGACCAGCAAACAAGGATGGCAGGGTTGACAGATCATTACGGTCGGATCTAACCCAAAGAGCGCAAACAGAGATTCGGAGATCGGAGGCAGCTCACCTGAAGGGTCTTGGTGGCGAACTCGACGCCGATGGTGGACTTCGAATCCAAGGCGAACTCGTTTCGAGTAAATCTGGAAAGGATGTTGGATTTTCCCACGCCGGAGTCCCCGATGAGGACGATCTTGAAGAGGTAATCGTACTCGTGGTCGACTCGGTGCGCCATCTCCACCGCCTCCTCCTCCCTGTCCCCGGATCCGCATCAGATCCGACCAGAAAGATTCCAGAACAAAGGAACAGGCGCGCGAAGAGATCAGAAACGGAATCGAACATCGAAACCAACGAATTGCGACGGAAATCGAACGGGAGAAGCAAGTAACGGGAAGGGATTGGCAGATGAGAACGTTACCTGGATCGGAGATCGGATCGAAGGAAGCGAAGGGGAAGGGCGAGATTTGAGGATTCGAGGAGGAGGAGGAGGAAAGCGTGAGGACGTCAACGGTGAGGAGAACGGGAATGAATCCACTGCGATGATAAATAAGGGAGTTAATTAATAAAAATGGTGCTTAATTTGTTAATAATTCTGAAACTTTCTTTTCCAAAAATATGCAAAAGTTTCACTTTCACCTTCTTTGAATTGGTTCCTATTTTTTATTTAAAAATACTAAAAAATAATAATTTAGAGTAAGTGATTTTTTAATAATTTTATTAATTAACTCTTAAAAAATATTATTGCGAGAATTACTTAATAATAATAATTATTATTATTAATCTAAATAATTGATTCCTATTTTTTAATAAATTTTTTTATTAGTTGAGGTTGGCTCAACTAATATGCTTTGTAGTGTATTGATTTATATATAATTAGGTTAAGACTGTAATTAGGGTTACGATGCAAGCAGATTCAAGTGATAAAAGGCTAGTCCGTTTAGCTACGCACAAGGTCATTTAATATGATATTAGCATCGATCAAATGAATATAAGATGAACTTTTAGACATAAGAGAATCATAATTATCATTTAAAATAATTTTAATTTATGAACAAAACTTAATATGAACGAGTGAGAATTCTGATCATGTGGTGTTCAAGTGCCCCTTTAGATAAAAATCAAAATGACGTCAGTAACTATTTTATATTATTTAATATTATTATCTTCTACTTAAATTTGAATTGGTCGGGCATGTTGTAGCAATTACGAAACCCGTAACTGTTATCCATGTTGTAACAATTACAAAATCATATATTAGGTTAGCAGATCGAATCCGCATTGTAGTCATGCAATTAGCGATTCACGAAACAAAACAAAAGTAAATGTTTCTTTACACCATTAGATATAGGTTTTCCTTTAACAACCGTTGGATTTAGGTTTAAGGCCTTAGGCTATTATAATTGATAATGATAAGGTGTAATTTGTTATATGTACAACTTATTTATTATATGAAATTTTTTATTATTTTTTTCAGGCCCACGGGCCAACCCGAGCCCGCCACGGGTTGGCCCGCCTGAACCCACGATCCGCTTGGGTTGATCCGTTTAGGCCCGCCTGATGATGGATTGATAAATTTCCAACCCAACCCGCTTAAATTTGTTGGCAGGGCGGGCCAACCCGACGGGCTCAACCCAAATTAACGACTATAATTGTAGCAACTACAGTTTCATAGTTACTACAATAGTTGTAGTGATTATGATTTTATAACTACTATAACGTGAATAGTATGTGAACAGAATTGAATTCATGTTGTAATAACTATGAAATTATATCATAGTATATTTTCGTAGTTACTAGAACGTGAATATTTTTGAATGTTAATTATTTTAGACATGTTATAGCAGCTACTAAACCGTAGCTACTACAACACATTCAATTAATTCAGAAATTAAAATTTAGACAGGAGATAACAGTACCAAATAGTATAGTATAATATTAGAGAGTATTTGAGTAATTATACACTATTGAACAGTAAATAGAATGCTCTTTTCATAAAAAAAAAAATTAAAGTGGGATATTTTGAAAAATGAAAGGGCACCCTTTTTTATTTTTGATTTTTGCTTAAAAAGAAAAACATGTGTAAGGACCTCGATGTTTGTGGGCTCAAGATGCTAGTTTTGTTCTTAATTGACATTCGATCTCGATTCATTTTTAGTTAAGTATGATTGATTTTGTGAACTCTAACCAACCAAAATTTATTTATACACCACTAGGTTCCTCCCATGGCCCATTTCTTGTTTATCTCTTCACTTTTAATAGCGGTGGGCATTTGAGGTAGGCCTCCCACTATGGCCCACACGAATATAATATCAATGGCGCCAATAATTTTGATTCGTTTAATTTTCAATTGAATGATGTCTCAAATTTGTGTTCTATAGCAATCACAAGTTGTGATATTTTCATTCGTTATGGCTTCACTGAATTGAGGCCTTAGTCTTTTTTGAGTCGAACACCGAGTGGCCACTTGACTATTGAGTTCTCGAGCTCCTGAACTAAGGATCACTCTTTCGAGATATCGATGAGGTTCATCTCTATCGGAGATATAGAAGAAGATAAAGAGCTTCGATGGAGCCTCATTGTTGCTTATCCACTTGCTTGGTCCCATCATGCCTTATCCATTTGCACATTGATCATTAAACTATGAATTGAAGCCGCCATTGAATTGATCAGTTTTGGGATAAAGATTTAGAGGAATCTCGGAATAAATCTCAAAAGAGTGTGAATTGTAGATTTGGTGGCTTTCAAGGTCTATAAAAGGAGTGACTGGCTTATGGCAAAGCAACAAGGGTGGTGAGATGGAAGGAGAGAAAACCTCACTATCGGACGGTGCCGGTGCCGGTGCCAGTGCCGGTGCCACCGCCAAGCTTCCTTTGGTATCGGTTCTCTCTTTCATTGTGCTAATATGTTGGCTCTTAATGACATAATAAGTGATCATTTTTATGGTTTAATTAGGTGAAGGGGAGTAAATATGATCCAACCTCTGAGAATCATATAAAGAAAGTGGTTTCAGGTTTCTAGTTGAATCATGTTGTTGCTTTACTTCTTCATGTGGTCTTTGCCACTCTACATAAAACGCATACTTTTTGCCTCAAAACTTGCAGATAAAGATGGCCAGTCTCAGGGCTGTCCGAGCAGAAGGCATGGGAGCATGGATGTGAGACCAGGGCGGAAGCCGATCGAACCGATCGAATCAGCTCATTTCGGCTCGTCGGTGAATTACGGTGCGAGGGATTTCTACACAAACTCGCTGACCATGAACACTTCTGAAACTCCCAGCACTGTAAGTCATCAGTGTGATGCACATTTGAATGCCAAATCACTGAGCCAACTCTCCTACATCGTGCGGCTGAGATTACATCCGACTACGATGCACGGCTGGATCGCCCCCGCCTTACTCGCATAATATAGATTTTACATATTGTTTTTTGTTTCCTTTTTTGCAGTATCAGAAAGATGGAGGGAGTGATTTGGGAAGTTCAGACTTTGCCACAAGAGGTGAATGGTGGCAAGGTATGAAAGAATTAATGCTAATTATTAAGCTTTTTTTAAACAAAATGTATATTTTCTCTTAATTTTTTTTTACTCCTCCAGGTTCACTTTACTACTGAAGCTGAGCAAGTTTATTCTACTTCATGTCGACAGAAGGTATAGGTGATCACAGGTTTTATCAGGGGTGATGGATTTGATCTAAAGTTTGCCTTCTTGGCTTGTATTGATAAGTGAAATAGTATGCTTATGAGCAACACAGAATCTGTTCCAGTAATTTTCATGTTTTTGCTTCACAAGTAGAGAATAATAATAACAATACGACTGCGATAAAACTACCGGCATAGATCGAGAAACACACAATGAGTTCAAGCTCACAAGATTTAGTTTTATACTCACAGTATATAGCATTTATTTAGGGCGAAGGATGTTCTTCTTCAGGGATGTTCTTCACTCATGAATTCTCTGCTTGCTCCGCGAAGTATGTCAAGGGCATAGGAGAGTTTATTTGACGACGGTAACCGGGCATGCTGCATGCTGCATGCATCACTACATGGCTCGATACGCTGCCAAGAAGAATCCTGGAATATCCAAGGAGTGGGATGACTAATAGTAGTTACATAGAAATTGCAGCAAATTATAGTCATCAAAAGATAAGATTTGTCAAAGCAATCAACAGTAATTAGACGGCGAAACATGACTAGACAATTGAAACAAAAAAAAAGAATGCAAGTAGAAAGATGGAAGGAATAATATATAGATGCTAACTAATGAAGAGGTTTTATCTGAAACATATGGCATAGACACCGAGTTCACTCCCGTCTCAAAACGATAAACCAATGAGTTCGTATGCCATTTCTATAGACAACTATGCATCAGATTAAACCAACTTGAGATCAATAGCTATTTAGAAATTCCCTCACAAATTTAAGCTAGCATGAAAACATATGAATAAACTCCTTCAATCACTTCTACAAGGCTAGACGGAGACAAGAAACTTGTTTATCTTGTGTTTAAGAACCCAATATCCAACATGTTATTTTTCTTTCATTACAAATTAATCACTTTAATATACCATTACAAAGTATGATATCTGTGAAACAATAAACATTAGCCATTTGTAGTAAAAAGTTCCATATCGACATCATGTCGGAAGTAATCAGTAACTCTACTCAAGCATTAAGTGGATCAGGAATATTTGATTATAAGAAATTGAAGATACAATCTGGACTTTGTTTAATTGCAAACCTTTGATCTTATTCTCCTAATAGATGAGGGGCTAAGTGATCTGCTAAAGTTGTGGGATGTAAAAACACCTGGTGAAGCAAGTTGGACGAAGCGAAAGCAATAATTTACAATCTCAGCGATACAAACATTGGTGAAATCCAATCTAATGACCTGAGAATGTAAGTGCTCCTCCACAAGGGCAACCTTGATCACTTCCCTAGAGATACTAGATCAAGGAATCGTAGGAGTGCTGATGACTCCAACTATTATCCAAGTACGAAACATACAAGATCTAACCGACTAAACGTCCAACCTTTAGTCTCTTGACAACCTATATTTTTGCCTGATTAGAGTCTAAGTGGCGACCACAGTACTCTTCCTCTCTAGATAGGTAAAGTCATATATTTATGAGAAGCTCTAGAACCATTATATTCTCTGCGACTTCTATGAACTCAGTGTTCATGGATAAGCAGACTGAAACTATAAAATGAATTTGGAACATCTCTTTCAGCAAAAATTTGGAAGCTAACTAGAAATTAGAAGAACAACTAAGTGTAAATACTAGCAAAAGATTATTCAATGATCCTCGGCAGAAAACAACCGATGATCCAAATAGAATTCAAGATGATGCACCAATCATCTGATTATCGAATGGCACATATGGACAAACAATCCACCAAAAGGAGATCAAAGACAAATATAATGGGAAGAAAGAAACAGGGTTTCCACATGTATGATATCAAGGTTACTTGTTACCTCTGGATCATACCGAGTCCCCTGCAGCCTATTACCAGCGAATCCTGCTTCAGTTCCTCCACGGCCTCGCACAGCTTCTCCCTCGCATCCCCCGTGTACAATTTCAGTACAATTTTGGCCTGATTCATCCATTAATTTCATCTTAATCTAAAGATGGTGATGGGAAGGAAATCAATGTAGTGAAACCCTAGTGACGAGATCGCCGACCTCCTTTTGCCTGGCCGCTGTGTCAAGCGCATCAAGGACTTCAATGTCCGTCACCAAATCGTAGCGCTTCAAGACCTCCGGCTCACGGAACTCCGCCAGAGGAATCAGAGCTGCAGATCGGCCACAAATGCAGTCCGATCATCAGGAGAAAAGCAAAGTTGAATAGAGAAAGAGAGCGCGTAGAATGATGAAAAGGGTACCAGAGTCAGAAGAGAGATCGGCGGTGGAGGATGACTTGGGATGTCGGACGTGGAGCACAACGAAGGTCTCCCCCCGACCAAGCAGGTTGTCGATGGCCCATTCGAGAGCACGTTTGCTGCTCTTGGAGAAGTCCAGCGCCACCCCTATCTTCCGATCGCCTGCCATCGCATTCACCTGCTTCTTCTGCTACGACCGATCAGCCTTGCCGTCTTCACCTGCCCAGAGACGAGATGAGGAGAAAAAGCAGATCCCATTGCATCATATTGCCCTGGCTTGCGTGTGGGGTTGGTCGAACCCATCGCTGGCAAACATGGAACAGGCGTCGACGCGATGCCGAAGACATGATGTTTGGTGCGTTATTTTCCGGCGCACTTCCCGATGCCAGCAAGAAAGAACGCAGAGCTCAGCTTTCATGTACGGAGAACATTTGACCAAAAAGTTCTTCTCAAATGATTCTTGCAGCAAACTACCATTTCTTAGCTCAAATACAACACTTATGGAATGAGTTCTGGTAATTAGGGCATGAGCAAATCGAAATAGGGTAGAAACAACGATCGATGACTCTCGACAAGGAACCCAATTCCTACTACTTGGCAGTAGGAAATAGAGACCCAACGGCGCGACCTGCGATGGCGGCAATCATCATTCATCACCTCGATGCTGAAGGACACGACGGCCAGCATGACGAGGTACGCGAGACCCGCACGGAGAGCGTGAACCATGGCGAGGAGGAGGGCGATCTGGACGCGCGGCGTGTCCCGACGCGCCTCTTCGAAAGGTTCAGGTTCTCGTTGGCGAGTGAGAGGGCGTCGACGAGGGCAGGCGCCGGTGGCGAAGGTGACGAGGAGGGCAAGGATGTAGATGCTGAGGGTCGCCGGGCCACCCGGCTAAGATGATCTGGACGTAAGAGCTCCAGAAGGAGGTATACATCGTCGTGTAGCTCCCCCCGTCCATGGAATCGGCGGGCGTCGTGGGCATCGCGTCGCCGCCTCCTCTCGTATCCATCGTTGTTCACCAGGTGAGGGAGGAAAAGGGAGGTCGTCGGGGGGTTTACTGGGGACGATGGGAAGATAACATTGACGATAATGCCGTCGATGAGAAGGAGAATGACGATGGAGACGCTCTTCCATGTGAGGACGAAAGCGAGACCTTGAAGCCATGGAGGCGGCGAGGGTGGTCTGCGTGTTCACGACGAAACTAATTTATTTTGAAAAAAACTAATTAGCAAATATTACGCTTTTTCCAAATTTATCAAAATGTTTCATTTGTTACTCATTGATGTTTAAAAAATTTCAGATTTATTCAATTTTATCCGACCTTTTTTATATTGAAAAACATTTAAAAACAGTTGTTCTACTGAGAAATTATTCCAAGTGAAAAATAAGTATTATTTAATTATTTTGATAGAAAAGAATAGGATTATAAATGAGTCAGAGTCTGACTACAAATTATGTTTTTAATTATATTTTGTATTGTTTAAAATTATTTAATAATACGGTGGAAATTTGCCGGCTCTACGTGCTGAAATCGTATTAATCTGTTAATCAAAGTGTGAGTCAGATAAGAATCGACTTAAATAGATTGTGAACTCAGGCCTAGTCGAATCAGTTTAGAGATAAATCGTCCATCCGGATCGAACATGACCTAACCTGGGCTACTTTTCTCAATCTCAATAGCTAACCTTCATCTTATCTCAAGCTTGACTGCTGACCTCCTCTCGGTCTCGACTACCGATCTCCTATAGATCTCGACTGTTGACTTCAGTACTCGATCTCGATTGTCGATCTCAACTTCAACAGTCAACCTCATCTCCCTCAGTTTGGGCCTATATGACTGGTTCATCTGCATGATTATTTCTCTTATAAAGAGAGGAAAATAATATTGCATATCCCAAAAGACATGGGCAATGGAGAGAGTATCTCAAAATCGACCATAAATAGACGCATATATTTTGAAAAATATGCACATTAATTACTGTTTAAAAAGTCACTCATCCATGTGGGCACATACATTCACACACATAAACTCTAATTTTATTAGTCAATTCTCCTTCCTCAAATCCTAACTTGAATATCGAAGTAGCTTGTTATGAATCATCCTCGGTGCCCCACTAATTCTTTTTCTTTAGAAATGTTTTTTAGGTATTTTCGTCATTTTCAATGGTAATCTTCGAAGAGCATGCATGTTAATTCATTCGTTAACCAATGATTGAATCATCCACCGTATTTCATCGAACATTTAATAAAGTAACTAATCAAATAAATATGAGTATAAAATGAAGTAAACTACTGAAATAGTTATTCATTTATTTTTTCAGCGCAAGTTTGATTTAGTTTAATTTGTTTAAATGTTATCTAATTATTAATTTAAGAGTGTTTGATTATTTATAATGTTTAATCTTATTTAGTTAGTTAATCGGCTTTATATTTCAAATTTATTTTATATATATAATTTATTTTTTATATATAAAAAAAAGTTCTTATCCAGCCAATCAATCAAATCTGCTCTCAAATATTTTAAAAAAGAAATTTAATGAATAGAAAGAAACATAAGATTAAAATGCTTAGGTATGAAAATATTGTTTATTTAAAAAATTATAGATTTTTTTATTAATCAACCAAAAAAGGAGAGATTTATTCATAGAAATTAGGGGGAAAATTGTTCTTAGCTGGTCTTTAAGAATATTCATTACCGTAAATTGAATGTTTTAAAGGATGACATGAAGTAAAACAAGAGTGATTTATTTTCTTTATAATTTTATTTCTCCATTTAAATGAATACTTTAAAATGACCCTAAACCTAAACTCATGAACAATATTTTACACGAAGTACGTTAAAGAATTCCTAATAGAAAGAATAAAAAGCGTGCATATAAAGAGGAAAAGAGAAGCTCAATTGTTCAATTTTCCTTCTAATAATTTTCAGTTTTGTTATCCTGTCAATTAAACAGACAAATGGTTAACAGCTTAAAAAAAAACAGGAAATGATCAAGACAGTGAGATACAAATATTGGATCAACATTCTCTCTCAAAATACATTCCTCTGCATTCTTAAAATTACCTTGGAATTTCATTGTTTCCCCCACCTCATGGGGCAACATAAATTGATTTGCCAATAGCTATTTTAAAAAATTATAAATTTCAATCAAAATAAATTCACAAATGTGATCCAAATTGATAAAAAATAAATCTCATCTTGTCATCAGCTCTGGTGTTATGATCTGTTAGGTTTGTAACAAATCTTCAGGACGATGGTCTCTGAGAAGCCAGAATCTGCCCAATCATATTTGATGCCTGAAATTTCGATCAAATAAAAAAAATTGTTAATATTTTAAAGCAGAATTTATGACACACAGAAATGTTAATTCTGGAAAAGGCAACAGAAATGTTACGCCTGGAAGTAAGCCATGCTTTTGAACAGATAATGAAATAACAAAAGTAAAAAAATTTCAACAATTGTACATTGTAAATCTTTTTGAATGTTTGATACAGCAGTTTTGATACATTGAGGAAACTTTGGCAATTTTTCTTTACTTCACTCTCTCAAATCTTTCATTTATGAAAATGGAAACTAATTCTTCTTTTAATAATATACACAATCAAAAGGATAAGCAATTCCATTCCCCTTCTAAGAAAATACATTGTTTTTCCATCAAGTAAATAGGATCGAAGAAATGAACTTACTTGAACATATTTTGCAGTACAGCGATCAATGCAACTGTTTTCACCAATATATAGTTCAGTTTCTTTATACCTGGGAAAAAACCATTGATCATATTTAAAACTTTGGAAAATTATATAGGAAAAAAAGTACATTGAATTTACTTAGATGATGTTATTGATAGCAAGCATAATCACTTTATGTAGGCTAATATCAAATGACTATTCCAGCAGAAGCATTTTAACAAATTCAGGCAAACGGAGACATATTTATAACAAAATTAGATATCAACTATTCAAGTTGCAACAACTGTAATCCCCATCCAACTACAATTCAAAATTACTGCTTGTTGGCTAACTTTACTTGCTGGAACTTTCCTGGGTCTCCTTCCAAAAAGGAAAATCACCAGTAAATGCCTCATATTAACCTTAAAGTTTTGCCTAACATTAGTAATTTGATCCATGACTTATCATTGCTAGCCTTGCCTTTTCTCGTTGTCATGAGAATAAATCAATGTCAAAAGCTCTCAATGCTGTGATCACATAAACGTCAATGCTGACTGAGCCCACAATGCCGAGGTAAGAAGCCAGAGGAACCTCAGTGCTGGAAAGTGATGATCTTGGGCGGGATTTAAATGTAGGAGGGAGCTTCATGTAGAAAAAAATGGCACTAGATAGTTGCTGAAGACGGAGGAAAGTTACTAAATAGCAACAGTCCAGACGATGGAGATGATGAGATACTAAACAGTGATGGAGCATCTTCCATGGGAGGTGCATAAGGGAGAAATGGGAGAGAACTTTGTTCAACAGTAAGATCGGTTCTGTGCAGCAAGAAGCAGCAAAGTAAAGCATGGTCGGAAGAAGAAGAAACTGTCTCATCTGTTATCAGCACGTTGTATACCATCAATAGAAAGTTAATATAACCTCTTGACTCATATTCAGTATTAAAGTCCTATTATATTTTTTATACACAACCCTAAAATAATGTTTCTTAGATGAGAGCAGAGAGCAGCTAGAATATGCATTCGCAAATGCTGATGATAATAAATTAGTCATATGGGTGAAGACTTTAGAGGATGCATTGGTGATAAATTTTTAAACTTTGGATATGTTTCTTTTTCTAGAAATACTGGTTGTAGTTTCTGATAATTTAATGTATCTATCTTAATGAAAGTGCAGCTGGCAATTCTGATAGGCACAATTCATGTTTGCTTGATATATGTATTGCAGCTGCATTAGTTGGTGTCGACAAGGGCAACAGCACTCTCATTAGCACATGGTGTCAACACATTCCTTCCAACTATTTCAATGACTTTATGAACCTTGACCGAGTTCTATAAGTCAGCTCTCCTCTACCACCAAGGATTTGAACACGGGTCTGTCCTAGACCTTTTTGCATAATTTGCTACAACTAATGATGTTAGCCAAATAGTGATGATTTTTTATTGTAATTGGACCAGAGGCGATTTGCTTAGATATTAACCCTTCTATCTATGAAAAAAAATTGTTGTCTTTGTATCAAGTATAAAAAAATATAGCCATGGACAAGACACCAAAGCAGAAAATGTTATACTAAAAAGAATGGTAGTGATTGAAGGAGAACATAGTATACCTTCTATCGATGCACTTATTGAAACATGTCTTAACAAGTCTGCATAATCAGAAAATAAAGAAGGCTGTGAAATGATTTTGTCAATAAACAGCAAGATATGTGATTTGTTTAAGGAAAATATAACTCAACATTAAACATCAATAGAATAACAAAGAAAAAGAAAAAATTGGACCGACACCAAGCAACAAACCAAAATAAGAAACAAAATGTGAAAGAAAGGATCCAGCATCCAGAAGAATAAGTTGTAATTTTAATGTTGAATCATGATATTTTAATCCACAACTCTACAAGTGAATGACTTTAGAAAACATTGAAAATCATTACCCGCTGAAAAGATCTATCCTGAACTCTAGCTCTCGCTCCAGTTTCCCGAGGTTCTGCAATGTTCAAGGAAAAATGAGTTAAAATAGTGAGAAAATAGCAAATTAACAATTCTCATCTAATGGCATTGACAGCACTGTGAAATGGAGGAAATAAAATACAGTTTAAAACAAAACAGATGACACAGAAAAATGAAGCCCAGCTGAAAGATTACTTGAAGGATTTGGTCAAGAAAGCTTGTGACTCAAATTTTCCAACCAGTATGCAATATATAACTTCCAAATATCTTCGGCGAGATTATTGATCCTTTTTATTTACGGCAGCCCATTCCTTAATTTAGCATACCATAAATGATAGGCACAGCGTTAGTTTAGTAAAATTCAGAGAAGTAACGCCAACAAGAACTCGAAATACAAAGTTAGAGTTTTCTGTCCTGAAAAAAATAATTTTTAGCAACCAAAAAACTCATTTTTTGTTAAGAGTTGTACCAAGCAAGCTATTAGGACCTGTGTTACCAATGACCAAATATAGAAACATTAAAACAATACAAAGATTCAACTACCCTAATCGAGATATGATATTTAATCCAGCTGATGACTGAAGGACTGGCACAGAGTGCCAAAGCATGAAATGGAATGAACTTAACATAGTACGATACAAACAGTGGTGGAACGTGAGCACTCTTTCTATCAAACGGGGAAAAAGATTGGTTGCCTTGACAGAGACCACCGCATGAAGTTGTTTAGACGAACTGAAGAAGAGAAGAAGGGGTACCTGTTCCTTCCGAAGATTAGCCGAGGAACTTGCGTCGTCCATCGTACGAGCACCACCAGAGCGATCCGGTGGAGCAAAGATTGCGAGAGATGGAATCTTCCAGGTTTTAGGGTTTATGCTGGCCTCGGTATACAGAGCACCGACCCTTGCGGCCGAAGAATAGTCTGTGTTTTTTTTGAAACACGAAATAGGTCGAAGTTAAATTACCATTTAGACCTCAACAGGCAACAGCGTACTATTTATTTCAAAATACACCTTGAAGTTACAATTAATAAAATAACCCTGACTCATGTTACCTCCGAATCATTCACACTATTAATTTATCTAATAAAAAAAATATAATAATAAGAATTATTGCCATTATTTTACATCTAAAGATATTTTAATAATTTTAAAACTAAAATTTTTTAAATATAATAAACTAAAAGGTGGTGAAATTGTCTTTTGAATGTATTTATTTTATCAAATTTGATAAATAAATTGAATTAACTTTATTTGAACATGATTTGTTTAATAAATGAATTGATCCTTCCCACATTTATTAAAAGGTTTTGATAATTCTATGGTAAATTAATATAATAAATATTAAAATAAATGTATACTAATTTATAAAATTAATCTATGGTAAATCAAAATTAATGTATTCGAAGTTATTTACACTATTAGATTTAAATTCAATATCATTGAAAGTAATGAATTAAATTAAGAGCACATTTATAATTTTTTATTTTATCCATTCAAAAATTAACTGCTCTCAATTTATACTGTCAAATTCAAATCTAAGAAACATACATCATTCGAAAGTTTAAAAATTTATATTTTTCAAACTAAAAAATCCTAAGAATTCATTGATGACGTCGATGATTAGTGAATATCATCATCTTAGGATTTATAATAAACTTGCAATAAATTTTATCTAATCTTTATAAGTTTAAAATATAATTATTATTTATCATATATATATATAGTTTTGATTTAAAATGAAAAACTGCATATTTGAAAATTTAAAAGTTTAATATTTTTTAAATCAGTATTATCCTAAAAATCTTGATGATGTTGGTTAGTAAATATCATTTGTGCTGTATGACTATATAGAATTTATGATAAATTTAATCAAAGCATTATAAATTTAAAAAATTATTATTTTTAATTTACATTATCAAATTCAAATCATAAAGTGATTTACAATTATTTATATCCATCAATCAATTTGTCTGAAATGATTAATGACTTAAAGAGAAGAGACATTTTGAAAATACAACTACACGAATTATATATTATGAAGGTGTTCAAAATTAATTGATGAACTTAGGTGAAAAAGTAAGGGTATTTTGGAAATATACTATATGAGTTAGTATTAAGAAAATTAGGTACGTGATATTAAAAATTATGAAATCTGAAAAAAAAAATAAAGACCAAATGTTTATAATTTTTTTTTGGTGTTTATTTTGACTACGGATAAGTCATTGCCACTGAGCCTTTCACAATGTCGGAGAATTTTAAATTTTATTTATTTTATTTTTTTTCTAGATGGAAAGTAGATGAACAATGAACATCTAACAGCAATTATTATTATATATATATATATATAATATTTTATTTCAGTTCCCTGAAACAATATCTAATTTTATTAATTCTCCTGTAAATGTAATTTTGATCAGTCTTCTACAGGCAGCATGACTTCATTGGTCCGGAGCGGGGGCAGCGTCCACGGCGGGTTGTACCTCGCCAGCACGTACTCCCCCACCACCCTCCGCCCGTCCCGCTCCAAGCTCCGCCGCAGCCGCTCCACTCTCTCCGCCACCGCCGCCTCCGTCGCCACCCCACTGAACCTCGCCACTGCGTACTTCACCGCCGCCTCGTCCCGCACCGCCACCCGCTCGTCCAGCGGCGCCGGCGCCTCCTCCGCCCGCGCATACGCGGACGACGGCAGCACGAACCGCATCGTCACCTCCCCTCCGCCTTCTCCGCGGGCAGTGAGAACCGGGGCGGTCATGGCGATCTTCTCGCCGGCCGTGATGACGGGGGCGGTCATGGGGATCTTCTCGATCCGGCGGTTCCGGGGCGGGCCTAGCGCGCCGATGTAGTCGGCGAGGATCATGAAGCCGGAGTCGCGATCGTCACCGGCGGGGTAAGTGACCTCGGCTACGACGCAGGGGGAGTAGCTCCGGATCTCGTAGTCGGGGCAGGCGTGGAGGACTTCGTATTTGGGCGTCTCCACCGTGATCTTCCCCAGCAGCAAGCCCATCTCGTCCTCTCAGCTTCGATCGAATGCTACTGAGCGTGGCGTCGATTAATAAGGTTAGGGTTTCTTGCGGAGAAAGTTTGACCCTTTTTGATCGATTTCACGATTCGTGGTTCTGGACGATGTGTGTGTGGTGGGAAGTGAAGGACTAGACGTGGAGTAGGCTACGCCACGGCCCACCGTTACAGTCAGGTGTGTTTGGCACGTGATCAGTATTTTACTTTGGCAGAAATTATCATTATCAAAACAATATTTTATTTTAAAAAATATTTTATTTATAATTTTCTATCTAAAATAGATTTATCCTGCTTTAATAACTAGCTTCCTGCTGAAGGGATGTTTACTTACCTGTGTTTATTTGTGCTTTCGTATATATAAACATGCATGCCTGTTCTTGAGTCTTGACGTATCGCCTACTTGTGTTCATCAGAACGATAGCAAAACATCAAGGGCAAGATATAATATCATGTAGCATTAACCTTTGCCACACGTACTTCTCTCCAAATCCAAGGAAAACTCCATCGTTTCTTTTGGGGAACCACATGAAATTACCAATCTTTTCCCTGAACAGGTCGACCAAACCTTGACTCGAGTCCCTCGTTCTTAATTCTTGTGATATAATTCTTCCCTTTCTTCTTCGCGTCTCTAACTCTGCATGCTCAAATCTCTAACAACAGGTTTCGTCCACGGAGTCATTATGTAAATGGCGACTCCACAAGTCACTCGCTTCCTTCGATGCCAATATATATCGCCCTCGATCGAGCTCTGAGATCATCACGTGAATTCCATATCAATCGGTTGCAGAGCATTGAAATGGTGGCTGAAGTTGTTATCGAGGCGCTGCGAGAGCAGCAACCGGCGGCGGTGGGTGCGCTCACGGCGGCGATTTTGGTGATTGTGTTTTCGTACATGACGTGGTTCTGGTCGCTGCGCCGGAAGCTGAGCGGGCCCACTGTGTGGCCGCTCTTCGGCAGCCTTCCGGGCCTCGTCCTTAACCGCGCCCGCATGCACGACTGGATCGCTGGCAACCTCCGCGCCACCGGCGGCGTCGCCACCTACCAGACCTGCATCCTCCCGATTCCCCTGCTCGCCCGCCGCCAGGGGCTTGTTACTGTGACGGCGCACCCCCGCAACCTCGAGCACGTCCTCCGCACGCGCTTCGACAACTACCCGAAGGGCCCGCAGATGCAGGCGGCCTTCCATGATCTCCTCGGCGGCGGCATCTTCAACTCCGACGGTGAGGCGTGGCTCCTCCAGCGCAAGACGGCGGCGCTGGAGTTTACCACCCGCACGCTCCGACAGGCCATGGCCCGCTGGACCAACCGCGCCATCCTTCGCCTCTGCAGCATCCTCTCCGCCGCGGCCGCCGGAGATGGCCGCCGAGCCGTTGACCTCCAGGATCTCCTCCTCCGCCTCACCTTCGACAACATCTGTGGCCTCACCTTCGGCAAGGACCCCGAGACGCTCTCTCCTACCATCCCCCACAACCCCTTCACTGCCGCCTTCGACGCCGCTACTGAGGCCACCATGCAGCGCCTCCTTTTCCCCGGCTTTCTCTGGCGCCTCAAAAAGGCCCTCCGCCTCGGTGGCGAGCTCCGCCTGCGCCGGAGCCTCGAGGTCGTCGACCGGCACATGGAGGCCGCCGTCGCCGAGCGCAAGGAGACCCCCTCAGACGACCTCATCTCCCGTTTCATGAAGAAGCGCGCCTCCGACGGCGGCGCCTTCGCCTCCGACGAAATCCTCCAGCGCATCGCGCTCAACTTCCTCCTCGCCGGCCGCGACACCTCCTCCGTCGCGCTGAGCTGGTTCTTCTGGACCGTCATGCGGCGGCCAGACGTCGAGCGGAAGCTCGTAGCAGAGATAACGGCGGTTCTGCAGACCGTGCGCGGACCGGACCGGGCCAAGTGGCTCGCCGGTCCGCTAGAGTTCGACGAGCTGGAAAAGCTTGTTTACCTAAAGGCTGCCTTGGCGGAGACCCTACGTTTATACCCGTCGGTCCCACAGGACACGAAGTACGTGGTAGCCGATGACGTGTTGCCAGATGGGACGGTGGTCCCGGCGGGTTCGACCATCACGTACTCTATCTACTCGATGGGGAGACTGGAGACGGTTTGGGGGAAGGACTGCGGGGAGTTCCGGCCCGAGAGGTGGCTGTCGGCCGAAGGCGACCGGTTCGAGCCGACCAAGGACACGTACCAGTTCGTGGCGTTCAACGCGGGGCCGAGGACGTGCCTGGGGAAGGACCTGGCGTACCTGCAGATGCGGTCGATCGCGGCGGCGGTGCTGCTGCGCCACCGCCTGGAGCCGGTGCCGGGCCACCGGGTGCAGCAGAAGATGTCGCTCACGCTGTTCATGAAGCACGGGCTGCTGGTCAACGTGCGGCCGAGGAACCTCGACGACGTCGACGGACACCTCGTGGACTCGCCGGCGAAGAAAGTGACGACCGCCATCGCCACCGCTGCGGCGGCGTGAGCGTCGCCGGGAAACAAACCATTTTACGCGCTGGTGTTTACTTGGTGAACGATCTGTTGTTTAGTTTGATGTGCATGTTCTTGTATTTGGTATTATTCTTGTGCTCTCTGTACTGCAAATGATTATATACTTTCTTGAGTATTTTAATTTATATTTATTATAAATTTAAGACACGAAATTAATTTTCAGACACGATATACTGAATATAATTTTTCACCTATCAGTAAAAATTTAATTTTTTAAAGAAACCAGATGTATTTGTTAAAATCATACTTTAATACTAAATTAATTAAAAAAAATATACAGTTCTAGATTTTATATACATTTGATCTTTTTATATGTTGGTAATTTTGAATTTGACTTTCTAAATTGATTTATTCATTTATAGTTTTAAATATAATAAAATTTTACCTGAATATATTTAAAACATACTGGATCTTAACATTTTTTTATATTTAGATTAGATTTTTTTTCTCTAAAAAAGAATATACAAACAATTAAATTAGTATTTTGTTTTTTTTAATTGATCTGATTTGGATAGTAAACCCAGTACCACCTCTGTTCCTGTGTTCCATGCCGGGAAGAGTCACTTCCCGCGTAAAACCATGGAAGGATTAGGAATGCGATCAAATCCCCGATCAAGCAGTCACATTGCGAAGGCTCCACTCTTCTTCTACGTCGCCGATTCAAGAAAGAGAAGAGGTCGACGACGTTGCCTCTTTCTTCTCGGTCTCGTGGTTACCCTCATCCTCCGACACTGGGGCTCACCAAAACGAGCAAGTCCGCCATGACGGCAGCTATGCTTCCGAAAGAGACGAGGGCGAGCGAGGAGTCCAACCCTAGCAGAAAGTGAGCGAGGTCCAGCGGGTGCCCTTGTAAGGCTCCGTCCCCTGGCAAATGGCGATCGCCGCGCAGATGCAACGGAAATAGAGTTGAAGTTAGCAGTGGCCATGTAAGTGGATCTTTGATGTAATTTTGGAATCATATATGCCTACTGTTTGATTTTTCATTGCACGATATCGAATGTGGTGACACGGTATTCCTGCTGGAGAACGCCAATCTTTGCAATAAGCCTGTAAGTTCACTTAATTCTCCCATAAAACAACTGTTTGGCAATTCAAATCAGCTACTCAAGTGGAACCCTAGAGGCAAGTTATTAAATTGTCGTGCAAAACTGTTTCTTTTATTGATTTCTTCTGTTTCAATTCGTGGGATCATCTATCTACTAAAATGTGTTTGATCATTTATAGAAAGAAAAACACCAAGACTTAATTAACCCGCAAATTTAAGAAAGTGGCTACATTTGTGGTTTTGCATGATCCTCCAACCAGTATTACGACTTGCTCCTCTTTGCTAGTTTAAACTTTGAAGTGCCATCTCCCTCTCCACTCTCTTTTAAATGAAATATTTCTATCCAAAGTCAAGTTACCAATCATTTGCAGATCCTATGCAGATGCAAGCCGTGAAGCAGGCTTTGCATGTGGCAAACACCCCCAACAGTTGTTGTTTGCCGTAAAGAAGAACAGAAGATTATTCTCAAATTTTGCAAATCTTGTCTTCAACGAAGTAAAGCTGGCAGCCTTTACGTATGCAGATACCCATGGACAGGAAAGACACTTTCGATTGCCGAGGTGAAAGAGCATTTCCTTGAGTTGTCAGAAGAGGTACTGCTAAGTTTTTGCCCCCCTAAATGGCCAAGTCCATTAGCTTTAGACGCTACTGAATAGGGTGATCACACTTGAAATTGCAACTTTTAATTCTCTGGTCTCTGTTGTTGCACATTGGAGCATGTTATTGGCTTATGGCTTGCATAGAGAAGTTCCATGTGCTAGCCAATTTAGGCTATAATACTGAACTAGGCAAATGATCCACACTAATAGTGTGGTACATCTACAACAACAATTTCATCGCAGACCCTTTCTCAACAAAGGTTAATGAATACGAGGGATGCCTAACCCTATTGAGAGTTGATGCAGATTTATAAACACCAAGAGTAGAGATGCAACAACATCCTAACTTGAAGTCTGACAATTGCCTGTCTATTTTGCCAAATTCTAGATTAATACCTTTGCCATTCAGTCAAGCAACTTCACTTGAGATCCCACAGGCACGTTTTATAACAGCGCCTACATGTAGATACATGTGAGTAGAAACCAATGGGGATTGTCCTACTTGAAAAGGGAATGCCAATAGGAAAGTAGACGAATAGCTGCTGAAAAAGTGCATCAGCTAGGTTGTTATGTTCTTCATTGTGCCAAAATAAGAAAGTCTATCTTGTTTATTCTGATAGGTAATTATCAATCATGCATGGCATTGGGCAAGACTAGTATCTTGTGAATGCTTATGGGCTATGCAAAAGAAGTTCAACAGTTAAATGAGCTGTTATTCCAAAATGTACCAAATAACTATATGACATATATTAATCAATCTTGTATAACATCTAAATGTTTGGTCTTTTACATATCCTTCCTTCACAGCATGAAAATATAATATACAACCTTGTTGATGCATTTCATTGTTCACCTTAAAACACACTAACACAATGATATCAGTTGCAAACTATGTTGCGGAATTGTAAGCTTATTGGTTAGGTGCTCATCAATCAAATCTTTTCTGACTTTTCCAAGAATTGTCTTTTGACTTATCTAAGATTTGTCTACTACTCCCTCTCAAGTTGGAGCACACACAACTTGCCTAGTAGAAAGTGAAAACAATCTCCTCCAAGTGCCATGATGAAGATATCAGTCAACTGCTACTTGGTTGAGACATGACCTGTTAAACTGTCCACAAACTGAACATGCTCTCTCATGGATTGATTATCAATTTTAATATGTTTTGTCTGCTCACGAAACACTGGATTAGCCACAATGTGGAGAGTGGTTTGACTATCACAACAAAGGTACATCATTTGAGGTGCTTGCTCCCAAGTGATACCAGTAAACCTTTTATCCATAACAACTCACTTGGCTATTGTCATTGACATATTCTTCTTCTGCTAAGGATCTTGAGATGGTTGTTTATCTCTTGGTCTCACAGAAAGATAGGACATGCTCCAAGCGTGATAAAGAAACCTTGTAGGGAACACCAAGTCAATGGGCAACTTCAAAATCTGAGTGACAAGGTTAGGGGAAGTCAACCTTTGGAGCAAGATTTCTTATCTTGGAATTTTCTTTAGATTTCACTGTAAAACTCTTGTCGCAACATCCCAGTGCTCTCGCCTTGGAGCTTACATAATTGTAAGATGATATTAACTTAGCAACACAATTCTTGTAGAGTGGTGGTTAAGTAGAAGAGTCATCCCACCAGATGATGCTATCTTTGTAAAATACCAAAAACCTAGGGCTTATTTGTAAATAGGCTTAAAAGGCTAATGGGTTAAAGGGTTAACAGGGTTTGGATTCAAGCCCGATAACCAACCGACCCGCTAAGAAACCTTAAAACCGGACCTGTAGATCCCGATCGCGAGCCGTCTCCCTCTGCTCTCTCTGTTCCGATCACGCCACTTCGCTCCTTCTGCTTCTTCTTCGTCGATCGCGGAGGCAGCAGCGCTGGAGCTTGGGGATCGCCGGCGACAAGAGCTTGGTGGTTGAGGTTGGATGTTCGTCGGCGAAGGATCGGATCGGTGGTGGCGGGCTTGCGGCGACGACGAACCGAAGAGGAAGATCGGTGAGTGTAGTTGAGTTTGATTTCGGTTTTGTGGTTGATTTGAGGTAGATCTAGGGTTTCTTATGATTCCGGATTCAGATCTTGAGTCGGATCGATCCTTGGGCTTCGATCGTTGAAGAAGAAGAGGCGATCGGCTCGAGCTTGAGGGAAGAAATCGAAAGGTAAGTTGGGTTTAATTTGGATCTAGGGTTCTTGAATCTAAGTTCTGTGGATCTTTCCATAATCTTGAACCTGCCCCTCTCCACAGTTGGTTGATGCGCTTCGATCCGAGTGGAGATTTGCTTGGGTTGCGGAAGTAAGAAGGAAGAGGGAGAACCGAAGCTGAGGGAAGAGCTTGACCAGTAAGTTGATTCCTCTTGAATCCCTAATTTCATTGGATGACTTTGAATCCCTTTAGAACTTCGATTGGTATTCCTTTCACAGCTTGGATCTGGTATTGGTAGTTTTATGTGGGTTGCTGCCGTGAAGGAATAAGAAGAGGGATTGGATTGGAGGAGGAAACAAAGTAGGACATAGATCGAGGTAAGCTCTTTAAAGGTTGTTCGTGTAGTTTACCTTAGGCTATTTTGGTGGATCAGTTACTGTTCTGTTTAAAAACTGATTAGAATTAATTAGGGGGATTTTGTTCTGCTCATTGAGATTAGAAATAATAGAATCTGTTGGTTATTAGAAGGTTGTGGAAGTTACTCGTTGTTGAGAACCGATTTAAATTAGAATTCGATTGGGTAACTTTGGGTTAGGTTAAATTGAATGAGTAAGATTTAATTATAGATTTAATTACTATAATTAAATATAGTATTGTTGTAATAAATGTTGTATTGTTGTGGTTGCAGGACCTTGATCTTTATTGGTCCTATTATACGGAGTGAGTCTATATTTTGGGGGTTCTAGTTTTTGACGACCGTCTTACCAGGTGGGTACCCTGTACTTGGTCACTACAGGTTAATCTTATAAGTGCATAATCTGTTGATATTCCTGCTATCCTGTTGATACTTGCTATGTTGATGCTTGTTACCCTGTTGACACTTATTTTATTCGTTGCTTGATACTTGTCGTTGACCTTTGTGTGATCTAGCATGATTCATTTGGATACCATGTTGATACTTTCTATTCTGTTGATACCATGTGGATACCATGATGATATCCTGTTGATACTGTCTATTCTGTTGATACCATGTTGATACCTGACTCATCTGATTCTGGTGGATTATGTTGTTATCCTGTAGCTATTATATGTTGAGATGATCACCATGACATCATCTAGTTGTAGTAGTTGATGACGGCAACAGTTGGCTGTCTTAGTTGGCTCTCACCGGACACCGAGTTGTGGTGCATTAGAGGTGAGGTTGCACCATAGTTGGGTGCAACCAGGACTGGC
>JBBMKF010000046.1:4827481-4839212 GCA_037834155.1 Curcuma caesia | reverse complement strand
GCGAAACGGAAAGGAGCTATTCTGAAACAAGGTTCGATGAGTCCGGGACTGGTAGAGGAAAGAACTAGCGAGACTAAGCGGATCGAAGCGAATAAAACAAAGCTAGCTTGGCTAAGACAGAGAGGAGGTAAAATTTCCTTTTTCAAATTAATACAGAAAAACACACCAAACTTATACAGGATATGACTTTCAGTGCCACTAAATATTCACTTGCATTGCTCAGATCTATATGTTCTTACCTACTGTCTCACTCTAATTGTTGTCGAACCCTTGGTGCCGGATCATTGTCAAAAGTAGATGGTGTGATTACATTTGATCTCCTTTTCCAAATTGTATTATAGTTGCCTTCGGTTGGTAGAAATGGCTTGTCTGGTAAGAGTGAAACCACCACAATAGTATTATAATTGTGATTGAATATTTGAATTCTGTTGTGTGGTTAATTAATGTAGAATTATAAGAGAATCATATATAAAATATGATTTTAAGTTTATGTTAAATGTGGGATAAAGCATGGTGTTTTGTCTTAATAATCAGGGGGAGGCACTTTTTCAAACTCATGAAAACTTGGAACATTTAGCTATGATGGAGAGGGTGTTAGGACCACTTCCACAGCACATGGTTGTTAAAGCTGAGTAAGTATATGAATTTGTTACTTTATGTGAATTTCGTTGCATGTTGGAGTTTGAACTTCAAGTAAAGTTCATGGATTTCATTTTGCTTGCGTTTTCATTGTAGTCGGAATGCTGAGAAATATTTCAGGCAAAGTCGAGCATTACGATTAGACTGGCCTGAAGGGGCATCTTCAAGGGAAAGCATTAGAGCAGTTTGGAAATTGCCTCGCCTTCAGGTAGGTTGTTGTTTGACCTATTTCTGTTTGGAATAAGGTTTGAGTCTTCAAATATTTTAATTCCAGAAAGTTGGGTTGCAGATGGTTTCTACTAATAACTGATAATTTATTGCAGAATCTAGTCATGCAGCATGTTGATCATTCTGCTGGTGATTTGATTGATCTTCTGCAAGGGCTTCTCCGTTATGATCCAACTGAGCGACTAGGGGCACGAGAAGCCCTCATGCATCCATTCTTTAATCGAGAATGGGGAAGATATGGTCATTCTTTGAACTAGGGGCTTTGGCCTTATTTTTTAAATCAAGTTTGTACAAAAATTATCAAAAGGTTGAGATTGAAGCTGAGCAGGTGGTTGCTAGGAATTACTTCTGTACAGGGAAAAGTTGTACTAACAATGAATTTGCCAGGATTGAATAATACAATTCAATTTCTCCCTGTTTGCATTATGTCAATCCCTGAAATGCAGATTACTACTGCTGCATTCCATGCTAGAAATCTACGTGTTTTACTGAAACACATACTGGACCAAGGTACGGTCATGTCTGTTGGTGTTTTGTGGATGAATATTCGCTCTGTACTAATTTATTGCAACCATTCCGACATGGATGAACATTTTGTACCTGGAGGCTGGAGTGATTACTTTGTATTATCCCTTTATTGCAAATATTGGCACAAGGTCCATTTGAAGATTATATGGTAGCATCATCACGCTATTTGCAGCAAGCTATAGACCTATCACTTGGCCATTTGTGGCTTTGAGATATGTCAAATGTCAATGAAAAACATTGTCAAAGGTGGATACAATATTTGTGCCTTGAAGTTGGAATTTTACTTCGTTTTTGCATCACTGGTGCATTTGAAGCAGGTAGTAATTCCTTAAGCTATTGTGGCTACTGTATATGTTGTTGTTAAGATTTTGAAGAATTTTGCTCCATCATGTTGTCTCTAGTAAGCCCTCTTATGACTCAGTGTTCGAGATTTTGTAATTTGTACTACTTAATCGCAACCATTCAGACATGGATGGACATTTTGTACCTGGAGGCTGGAGTGGTGCCTTTGTATTATCCTTTATTGAAAACATTGGCACAAGGTTCATTTTAATATTTTATTATAGCATCATAATCCTATTTGCAGCAGGCTATGGACCTATTCACTTGACTATCTGTGGCTTTGAGATATGTCAAATGTCAATGAAAAACATTGTCACAAGATGCCTGGAAGTTGGGATTCTTCGTTTTGGATGGCTGGTTGAAGCAGGTAATATCCCTTAATCTATTGTGGTTACTGCATGTTATTGTCGTTAAGATTTTGAAGAATTTTGCTTCATCACGTTGTCTCCGTTAAGAACTGCTATGACTCGTGTGGGGAACTCCCTTTTCATGTTTTTTGGCACTACCATGTGTTATTATTGTCTTTTATATGCCAACTAAAGAACAATCAATGTTTCTATGAATTTAAGAACTCACTGTGGTCCTTCTGTTTGTAGTATTCATCATTAAGATTTTTGACGTGTCTACAGGGATATGCTTTCAGCAAACTGTTTCATCTGCTAGTTTCACAGCTGCATGTACAGATGATTCAAATATGTCGTCAATTGTCCTTACATCATTCTATTATTACTTATCACATGACACATGAACTGCTCTTGAAGGTTTGGTAATATGATTTTTCTTCCTATATGAAGATGATTATGTAAAGTATTTTTCAGTTTCAAGGTTACGTGCCAACCTTGTGGAAGCATAAACTCAAAATGATTTCGAGCAGAAAGAAAAAGCTTGTTATTGAGGTTTTATTGGGTCGGCTGAACTTTCATTTTACATTGGAGTTCATCACATACACATTTCAGTGATCAAGGAGTTTTTCATTGCACATTTTGGAATTTGCCCCACTCCAGTACACTGTAAAAAAAGGGGCCTGCAATCCTGTGCTTTCACGTTCATTCCCCCAACAACTCTTCCTGTTTATCACGCTGAAATGCTCTACGATTTCAGGTCCTTTTTTCTCAGGAATCTTGCTGAGTGTCTCATGGATCTTTGGAGAAGACAATGGTCTCGTGCTTCCTGGATTGTGTACCAATCGGAATGAGACACATGAGTCAGGTAATAAGAGATGGACTATCCAGAGTGTTCCAGTCGTTTTCTAATTTCCTGTACCATTAACTGTCAAAACTGCACAGCAACAACAACAGCATTGTTTCGTTCTTGGAGGCTTTCAATGCATTAGACTGAACCGTGCCATTTGTCTACCCAGAGGCCTCACCAGGTCAATTAGCTTTCACAATTCAATGGATTTTATCAAAAATTCCAAAAACAGCATGGAAGGTTGTGCTTCATAGATATTTATTCTTTTGATTGCTGCATTAGTGGGCCCAAACCCATGTGGCCATGTAAGATGAACGGTCCACCTCCTGATCATAATTATCATCTGATGATATAAAATCAGGATCAGGAAGATATTATTTCTTCCAAATGAACGAGCACAACCTATAGCATTGATGGTTGTCAATGGTTTATCGGAACATGGTGGTATAACGTTATTTAGATGATCTTTTAGTAAAATATTACATTTTATCTTCTTAATTTTTATTATTACTTTTTTTCTTGTCTTCTCTAACTGTTTATTTGTATGATTTGTTGTTTTCAGTGAAAAGGTCCTTGGGCTCAGGGGTTGATGTAACTTGCAATGGTCGAATTCAAATGAAGAATCACAAACAAAAGCTTAGAAAAGACAGCCATTGGTGTCTATCGCAAAAAGGTTGCAACGCAAGGACAGCTACTGTTTCATTGGTTGTTTTTTTCTCTCTCACTGTCACACAAACTATTCGTGATGAGCGAGGGCAATGCATGGGTTATAATTAACTTATCCTCGTAGATGAATTATTGCAAGCAAAAGTCCAAAAAAAAATAGTTTATGGTTGATCGTTGATTGGGCTGGTAGCGTGGGCAGATCGAGTGCTATGACTAGCAGTGTTTTAAATCTGGTTAAATGAATCTTAGTATAAGTCTGTGTTATGTAACTTTTATATGAGTAGACATCTCGAAATTCATTTCTTTTTTACAGAATTTCCCTTTCAAAGTAAACACACACTCACGGACTTCGACTGCGGGGCATCCTTTTTTGAGACATTTTGAAAACCATATCTCATCTGACATTATAAAAAAATTCGAAATAAACGCACGCCGCCATTATAAAAAAAATTCACCCCTGGCCCACCTCGATCCAGTCAAATCTCAGTACCGCCGGCCACGTGAAACCGTCCTACGTGGCAACTCTTCCTTTTCCACCAATGGTCGCCTCGCCCCCACGTGACTCCTTGGCCCACTTCTCTCGCTTCCTTTTAAACCAGACCCTTCTCGATCACTCTCCTCGTCTTCCTTCCTTCCTCCTCCATGGCCGATCCTTCAGCTTCATCCGCCTCCTACCTTCTCATGGTTATTTTCTTCTCCTATTACTCTCTATTATAATATAATATAATTTTTATATATTTGTATTAATTTTAATTTCAGGTGCAACACTTGATCGAGAAGTGCCTGCTCTTCCACCTGAACAAGGACGAGTGCGTCGACGCCCTCTCGCACCACGCCCACGTCAACCCCGTCGTCACTTCCACCGGTGCGCTACACATTTTCTTGATTAAAAAAAACATTTTTTAAAACAAAATATATTGATTTGAATATCACAAGAAGCAGTGTGGAGTGAGCTGGAGAAGGAGAACAAGGAGTTCTTCGAGGCGTACGGGAAGAACCGAGAGAAGAGCGTGAGGGAGATGAGAAGGAAGCAGATGATCCGAACCATGCTGACGTCGGCAATGGCTACCTGTGACGCCAAAGAACTCGACCATAATTAATATTTTAGCAGTAGCAATTGAATTGAACTCGACGATGATGATCGAAACATGTTTATTATGTACAAGAACACGCTTATATATCCAAGTCATCGTCTGGATCCTCATCGGAATCAGGCTGTTCGTCGTCTGAATCTCGCACGTAGTGTATTTCGCCTTTCCCGGGAGCAACCTGAGCGTCCAATATCACAGGCGAAGCAGCTGGCTGGCTGACGCTGTCGGAGAGAGATCGCCGGCCATCATAAATCTGTATTTCCTCGCCATTGCCTACGACAAACATGTGTCGAATGCATCGACTTATAACAATTTCATAACAATAGCTTCCGATTTAAGATTTATACCTTGATGCTCGTAGGGAAGAACGACTTTTGCCCTTTCGACGCGTTCTTGTTCTGATAGCTGAAGATTGAATTGTACCTGTCGACGAAGGGATGAACAATTTACATCGAAACCAATCAGTTAAGCCTACAAACAGAAGTTTCCAGGAAACATGAATAGTGGCAACCTTTGGCAAAAGGCTTTTCGCGACATTAGAATTTTGAGCACCTACGGCTGTAAACTTAACACCGACTTGATCTAGATGTAGTTCTTCTGCCTGGAAATTGATCGACTAAAGGCATACTTCTACGAGGGGAAAAGGAACAAACATCAAAACACGACTGGAGCTTACGAGTAGCTTCACTCTCCCATTTCGACGCTTAAGGCGTACATGAAGTTTTGCTTCATCAGAATTCTTCCCCAGGTTTTGATGGCTTGTTTGTTCGTCAGTGCACTGCGCTGTCGGTTGTATACTTGCAACCATAGTAGACAGATACGCAAGGGCTGCGGAGATCCTTTGTTCATGGAGGTCTGAATGGATTAACCAAACGATACAGGATGTTTGATCTGCAATTTGGAAACGAAGTTGCTTGTGATTTTTGATCTATAGGTGGAATAAAGTGTCGATTCAACAAAATGACAAGAAGAAATTTCTCATCCTCAAATTACTCTACATAATAAGGAAGAAAGAAGGGAAAATGTTACAATACCATTGCTGCGAAGCTTATTAAGTAGGCCGGCGACTGTTGGTAATGAAGTGTATCGCAACAAACTACTTACCTGAAAATGGTTGGGTGAAAGACTGATCGATGGAAGGAAGAAAGAACAAGAATTCAAACTAGCGGCTTGAAGTAATGATATATAATAGAGGAACACGAATAAATATTCCTTATGAATAAGAAATCATAATTACATACAAATGCAAAAGGAACCAAATGCAACATGAATGATTATATTTCTGGTAGTAATGAATTTTGGTCACTGAAACAGTTTGTGATTGCAAGATCAGATTAGCTCGAAAAAAATTTCTAACACTGAGATCAATCAATCATTCTTCATTGGAATAAGAATAGTAGCATACCAGATCAATGGCGACTGCAAACCGAGACTTGTCTTGCCCAACAAACTCTGTCAATAGATATAGCAATGTCGATGTAAGAGAGCTGTAAGAACATTGCAGGAAGTTGCATCAAGCCCACTGTATGAAGTACCTTGTCCAAGGTCGAGAATTGAAGTCATCAACTTATTAGCGTCCCTCGCATCGCTGAAAGCGGCGACATTTGCCTTCACCCGTAGGTTTTGAGTGGTCTTCAATGGCGGAATTCGCTTCTTCCAGCCAAGAGGGTCTGAGTAGCAGTCCAAAATCCGAACGCTGCCACATCGTTCCAGAGCGAAGTTTCAAGTCGTATTACGACGCCAAGCAGCGAGAAAAGAGAAAGGAAAAGCCTTCCGCCTACCGTTTATCCACATGCTGTGCGTCTGCTCCCTTGCGCCTCAGCAACTCCAAGTAGAAAGTCGGGCTTCGATTGAAAGCCACGATCACCAAACCGCTGCCGCAAACAATCCGTAAAATCAGTGACCGACAATGAAAAATCCAAAAAAAAAAAAAAGATCGAACTTTTTTCCTGAGAAGTAGCGCTAACCGTGCTTGAGATTTACCGGCGGCGATTTGAGAAGCGAGGTTGGCGAGGAAGTGATCGAAGACGCTGGAACCGAGAGAGGAAGCGAGGGAGTCCTCGATCGTTAATGCGGGGGCGTGTTCGCCTTCCAAGCATCCGTCCCTCAGCGACCTGGAGATCGATTCTGCCATTTCAGCACAAAGGGTAGCGTAAACCCTAGCGTGCCGAAATATATACCAACCCCAATTTGAGTCGAACCGAACCAGAATTCTATCTTGCTCAATTCGCAGTCGCTTCCATGGGAACCCTATTCCCATTCGATGGCCGAGAGTGGACCTTCTCCTCGCCGCTCGATGCCAAATGAATGGCCGGATCATATGCTTTCCTAGATTATGGGAGCTTTCCTGCGAGATGAACTCGTATCCCAACTCCCAGTATTTAGATTTCAGCGACGCGGATGAGAGCTATGAATTCTTCCGTGAAGACGCTCGAAAGATTGCCTCTTTTCCCCTTCCCGGCCGTCAAGCGAATCACTCGCAGGTATGTTCTCTTAGAACCAAATCTCTCTGTTTCTCCCCTTCCTCTCCTTTTCAGCTTTCTTGAGAAGGAACTCTTTGGCATAGTTTTTCATCAATACGAGGGGAAAAACAGTAATATTTGTGCTTTTCTTACAAAATCGACAATTTTGGGCATGCTCTTCTTCTTTTCAGGTTTGCTGAGAAAAGCAGCTTCGGTTTGGTGTCTCAGAAGAAGAATAGTTTCGCTGGTGCAATCAATAACAGGATGTCGCAAAGCATGGACTCTGTGCAACTCTCTGAAGGTAAGGCAGGGGTTGTACTTCCTGCAACAGATGCTCACGTTGAAGAAGCAATTGAGGCAATCAAAGCTGAGCAAGTTATTGCAGTGCCCACGGATACTCTTTATGGATTCGCATGTGATGCTTGGTAAGCAGAACGAGGCTCGTACTCCCTTTGAACTGCAGAGAGTTCCTTTAGTATTTCTAGTTCTTTTGCTTGCCTGCTATTTTTAGTTCTTGAAATATTCATGATTCCAAGTCGTCTTGAACACTCAGATTTCTTGGTAGTTTTATATTTGGATGATTTGCTATATGTTTGTCTTCATTTATGTGTTGAAATTTCTCAGAGTTGAACTTGAACCAGGAAAAGGGGAATACACAATGTGTATATACATATTGCCATTAATGTTACTATTAATCTGGAGGCAAATTAAAGAGAGAATCTATGACATTTTTTTAAAAAGTGCAGTTAAATAATGAATGAGAGAATGAAAATGATGAGATGATAAAGGCCAAAGGCCTACCACTTCATTGGAAAGGAAATACTGTTAGTGATAGGAGAGTGATAATTTACATCTGAATTATCTACAGTGTTTTGATGCTTCTCTTTTAGTCTGTATCAACTGACAGTTACATGGAACATTAAGAATTGTTGTTGATGCCAAATATATAAAGATGTCACTTTAGAAACAGTAGTTAAAGATTTAAGAATGCAAGATTCTGCTTTGGTGTGTAAAATATCATCTATTTGATGAGATGAACATCGTCTTGCGCACGCGAGAGATGGACTTTTGCAGTCTGTTGTTGGCTGATTTAGAGATGTTTAGTCCATCATTTACGTTGTGTTCATCTTGTTTCTTTCACTGGTTCATTTGTGTTTATTAATGCTTAAATTCTGTTCATTTCCGTCCAATTGGGGTGTAAAGGAAATAGAAGATTCAGATGGAATTCCCTCATTTATACTCCTTATTTGTTTCGTAGTAAAAACGGAATTGATGGTTTTACTTCTTCCTTTTCCCTCCTATTTTGTCCAAGTAGACAACATTAGATTTTGTTGTTTAGAAATGACCTAGAACTGAAACCCATTGATCTAGATTCTTCTATCCAGCATTAAGTGCTGCCATAGTTCCTTTCTTTATGCCTGAATGATGCAGCGGTTTAGATGAGCTCCAAGTTCAGCTAATAAGGAATTCCAGTTACCAATTTCAGAAGGTATTGAATAAGAAACATCATGCATTAGGACTCGCAATGTCATGTACTTGCTATTGTATAACAAGACCATTTCCTCCTCATCTCCACTTCCATTGCAGAAATTTCAGTTTCTCATGCCTTCCTCTCTTCTATTGTAGAAAATTTTCATCTTTTCATATTTAATCTCCATTCTTGCTCTCTCATCTTTTTTTCTTCTCGAAAAGGCATACTCTATAATCTGCTGCAATATTTGACTCTCGGAAAAGTTTTAACACAACGGTGTATACTACTAAAGCAGCTCATGGCTAGTCAACTTGTAAAGTTCTTCAGCACAATGTGCACTTGATTGTCACAAATTACTCTGTTAAAACTGTTTTTCCGAGATGCTTTTTTTGTTGTTGTTGTTTTACATTTCTTCATATATTTTCTTCGGTATTCATTTCGACCTTTGAAATTGCATTTTTGTCAGCTCTTCAGAAGCAGTTAATAGAATATATGAGATCAAAGGGCGTAAGCAGACAAGTCCTCTAGCAATTTCTGTTGGTGATGTATCCGATATATCCAGCATTGCCATTGTCGACCACCTACCTCATGGTTTGCTCTATAGCCTCCTTCCTGGACCTGTTACTCTTGTTCTTAAGCGAGGTACGCCCAACTTTGGTACTCTACATCCACTAGGACATGAAACAGACTTCTCCTGTTGAATCCTTTTTGTTTTCTCAGGTGATTCTAGCATTTTGGACAAGTCTCTAAATCCGGGTTTAGACAGTATCGGTGTTCGCGTGCCAGACTTGGAGTTTATCAGAAGCATTGCTCGTGGTTCCAGAAGTGCTCTAGCTCTCACAAGTGCCAATCTTAGTGGACAACCCAGCAGTGTTAGCATCAAAGATTTCGAAAACCTTTGGCAACATTGTGCCTACGTTTATGATGGTGGAATTCTTCCTTCTGGCCGTGCCGGTTCGACAGTCGTAGACCTTACAGACCCAGGATTGTTCAAGATTCTGAGACCTGGAAGGTAAAAGATTATAAACAGATTTGACCATGAACCCTCATACCAACAACAAGAAACAAAGAGCAATAGCCATGAACATGCGCCTATTAGTCGATTATTAATTTTTCTCCTTTTGTTTAAGAAAATTCTATCAGTTTGCTGATTGAAGTGTCTCAAAATGCAGCGCAAGAGCAGAAACAACTGCAATTCTTGAGAAGTTTGGATTAGAAGAAGTTCCTTGATGATGAGATTGAAGTGGTTCCTTCCAGCAGCTCTAAATTTGTATTTTAACCCACCCTTTTGAAGCACTGTGTTTTTCAGATTAAGCCATTAAGAAACTGCTTGATCTATGAATGTATTTGCTTTGTAGATTTTGTTCTATTCCATTGTATTCCCTTTAATTCCCTATATATTTAAATTAAAAATAGATTATTAAAATGAGATAAATTTGTTATAGTTTAAAAATAAAAGTTTATGATAGTTTGATTATTCAGTTCCCTAACCAACTTATTTTATTATCTTGATATCTTTCTTTTCTTATATCTTGAAGAAAATAAAATCTAGTTTATGAAGAAAAAAAGAATTTTATTAATTAAAATCATGAGAAGCCATAAAAAAATGGCAAAAATTAAAAAGATATTCCTTATTATTATTATTAAAAAGCGCTCAATTTTGAAAAAAAAAATTTTTTTAACATTATAACCGCTATAGTTATAGTTGCTAACTAGAGAAAATTATCTTATCAACTTAATTAAAATTATTCTAACTTAATCAATATCACTCCAATTTAATTAAAATTATTTTAATATTATTCTAGTAGATATCACTATATAATGAATATTCATAGATTAAAAATTATAATAAATATTCAAATAAAAAATAAGGTGTGTGTTTTAATTTTTACCCTTCTATATTCTTTCTTTTCTGAAAAATAAAATTAGAAGGACAAGATTTTTAAAAAAAAAACAGCTCAGCAATTAGCATGCATCCGGTGGAATCCAACCACGAGATCCAGAGAGGATCCAACTTTGCCACGTCATCATAGTTAAATCTATCGTCGGATTTGATTTGTATCACTTAGCTAATTCTTGAATGGCTACGTTGTGTATATTTTTTTTATTTGCAAAGTTTTTATTTTCTGTCGTTATATCAACTTTTTTTAATTTATTTTGCCGGCCGTTGGTTATATTATTATTATTATTTTTGTTCTTTTCTACTTTCCATATCGTTACAAACACGAAACATTCTTCTTAAAAGATGATAAATAAATAATGTAATACATCTAGAGGAGTTTGAGTTTAACTGTGAATGAAGAATATTGCCCATTGAATAATATTGTTGGGCAAAACGATTCTTAGCTTATGATTGGGCTTAATAATTTTGTTTATTTTTTTTATAATAAGTAGATGATTTTTTTAATTTACACCTTCAAAACCATCTTTATTAGGATTCATTAATAATATTATTTTAGTGTGTTAAGTGTTGATGATATACGTACTTTCTACAAAAGGTGTAATCCGTCACCTCAGCAGCTCCACACGGTCGATCCCATGACTATCTGTGAGAAGGTAAATTGAGAGGTTGATAAGGAGTTTGTTGCTCAAGAGCTTAGCTTGAATTGAGTTGGTGCATTAGAACTTGAGAGGTTGCCACATCAAACCAAGCAAGGATCTAAGGACGCGAAGACATGAGAGTCATAAGAGATTGTGGAGCAAATGCAATCGTTTAGTTTGTATATTTCGGTATGCAAAATTTTTTGTGATGTTCTAATTGCCAAGGAAGTAAATGAATTCCGTAGAGAATGATGGCTCAAGTCATAATCTATCAACTAGTTCAACCTAAATGCTTTAACTCAAACTTTAGATAATTCATTCGCTCTTAAACTTTCATTTATCTCTTGCAAAGGGTTGAATTAGTGATGAAATCTTAATGTTAATAGCTAGATAATTTATTTTGTCTGTAAACGATTTTCTTTTGCATGAAAGCTCCTAAAATTTAAGCTTGATCTTCAAACTCATTTCAACCGGCTTAGAGAGTGACACGGTTCGCGCTTGACCAAGTCCCTCATCTTGTTTGACTTTGAACAAGTCAATCTCCATTCATGGCGATCAAACCATCGCAAACA
>JBBMKF010000046.1:4786549-4805800 GCA_037834155.1 Curcuma caesia | reverse complement strand
GAGAGGTGGATGAAAGAGAAGACATCATTGTGAATGGGACTTAGTCCCACATTGGGAGTTTCAAGGCAATATAGATGGCTTATAATGTTCCACATGCAATGATGGTGTCAACATATGCATGGGGAGAGGCTCTTTTTCATGCGTGGGTGTGCGGGGTGCAAATCCATGCCGGACCGGTCAAGATAAAATTTGCGCTGAAAAGCGAATGAGCTGACCACTAGTGCTTGGTGGGGATTGCGATTTTGCCATTGTATCTTGGGAAACAGATGACCCATGAAAACCTTGAAGCACCATCGGAAGTGGGGTGAATCTGTTTTAAGGAATCTGCGTTGAATGTGTGCCTCAGCTTCTCTGTTTTTAATCACTCGGAAGAAACTCACTCGGACTCGGGATTGCTTCCCGAATACTCAGCAACGCTCTCTCGACTCAACGCACAAGCAGCGGCGACCCACTCGGCCAACTTAGTAGTCGGGCAATGGGTCTACTCGACATCACTCAGGGAACTCGATAAGAGTGCTCGAGCATTTAGTCTACTAGGGCGACCTAGCACTTGGGCGACAATTGTAGTCGGCCAAAGTTCTCTCCCAATCAGACTCAGTAGTCGGGCAACTAATCTACTCGGCTGACTCAGCGTTCAGGCGACTCTGCACTTGGAGTACTCGGCGACTCGACACTTGGAATATTTGGCCGATTTGACACTCGAGGTACTTAGTCGACTGTAAGGCCAATTCGTTGTATTCGCGCACAGACAACCTAGCAGCTCGCGACCTTCAAGCCCGACAACTTAAGATTATCAGCTCAGACTGCTCAACAGATAAGTCTGATTTGATTTGTAATTTCAATTCAATAAATTCCCTTCTACCTCCAACAACAAGATTATATAATTTCTCAAAGTTCTAGCGCTATTTAGAAGCAGAAAATCAGTAGCAAGGCCGTCAAAAAATATCATATGGTGACATCATAAGCTAACACTTACAAAAGCTGCATAAGGAGAAGTTGAAAAAAAAAAGTCATACAACAGCAGGGCGATGAAAGCCTAAGCTAGGTTTGTCAATAATCTAAACCTAAAGGCTGACAAATACACTCAACTTTTCCATTTAGAAACATTCACATAACCTAGCCAACTGAAATTTCTTATGTGCATGTATAGCCAAGAATACTATGGGATAACTTAGCTAACTATATGCTAATTTGCAATGCTGATTTTTAATATATTCTCACTTAACAACAAGCAAGGTACTAGAACATGTACCCACATATAAAAGCTTAATTATGTGCTAAGGTACATACATCACAAATGTGTAAGAAGATGTCACACAGTGAGTTCAACAGACTCACTTAAAAATTGTTAGAGATATTAGATTAATATTTAGTCCCACATTAGTAGTCCTCGATTTAGAACTTTGTTGTGAGTTGTGACTTTATATATACCTATGTAATAATTATCTCATTAATGATGAAATACAACATTCACTTTTCCTTAAATTCCACATGGTATCCAAGTCCACCCTTTTCTAAGATTTCTTTCACAATAAGGAAGAGGCCATTGATTTTGACAACCACCTCCCAATCCTCATATAGCATTTCTATTCTCTAGCCACTAAATCACAAAAATCTCTCTACTCCAGTGAAGACTGCGAGCCACACCCCTCTCCTTTTCACTCGATCTCACTTCCTTTCACCTAGGTGCATCCCAGTAGTGGAATTGCTTCCTGTCCTCCCCAACAAGGTATTCTGGTGGCTACTACTTTCATTATTTCCACAGAACTGCAAGCTTCCTCCCTCCTAGCTTCCCTCCCCCACAAACTTCTCTTTTGAGGATTTTAGCATTGAGATCTACGTTCCTTCTAAGGCACATTTTCAACATCTTGTCATATCCAACCAAAGTGAACATACATAAAACAACAGTCTTCTCTGCTTCTCTCCAACTAGACCTCATGCATCCTCATGACCTACAACATCAAAGGTGTCTTGGTGACCTACTTGACTGTGAGTTGAGGTTTTTTACCCTTTCTCCTTTTACTTCCACGGGCAATTTAGCCTCCTTTCTTCCTCCCTATTTTGTAGATTCAACTTGTCCTTTTCACCAGCCTCCAGTGTTCCCTATATGTTTCCCTCTATTCCTTCTGTTTGATCATAACCAGTGAGCAACGAGCACTCCATACTCTTCCTCATCTTCCCACAAAACACATACCTGTTCCTCAATGTCAGACCCCTCTTCTGATCTGCCCTCTTCTTTCTCATTTATTTATGTGTTGTGTATATAAGCAGCCAAAATCCAATGGGGACCCAAACAGAGAAGTATCATGCTCTCATTTTCTACTTCTAGCAAAGGGTCATCTATGCTATCCATCTGTCCTCCAAGACTTTTGAGTGCTTTGTTTTTTGGGTTTTCCATCAGTTTATTCCGCGTAGTTGAATGGGTCACTTCAAGCAGAAGCTATTCAAGAGACTTGTTCTTGAGATTTTCTTCTTGTTACTTTACCCTCTCTTTGTCAATGTGTTGGCCAGTCTAAGATTGATGGAAATGAGTCTGAAGTGATCATTGAACATGTGCTCCTGTAAGTTTTGTTTAGCCTGCATACAAATATTATATTTTGTTTCATTATGGTCATGACCTAGTCTTTTTTCTAGTTAATCTAACATGTTGGATTAGATGAAAATATAGTTATTTAACCTAGTAGCTTATGTAATACTTATCTCAATCATGATGTAATACAATATTTTCCTCCAAATTCTACAAAAATATCAAATTTTGTAACTTCTGTAACTATTGAGTGAACATGATCAAAAACTATTTTATATATTTGCAGTGCACCAGTTCTATATAATATAACAAAAACAATGGTCAATTTTCGAGAATTACAAAGTACTGAAACATTGAACAATTTTCATTCATCATGGTATAATTCTGTTGCATATTTTTCTTTTGCTTACTATGAGACCTTGAAGCTTGCTCGTTCGGCAAACCACAATACTAGACAAGTAATCTGATGGATGATACTCCGTAAAAAATGCCCGAATAGTGTCACTTATAGAATTCCCAGAATGTAAAGGGACATCACGAACAAGAATGGTAAAATGATGTGGTTGTGGTTTTGAAGAACTAAAGTATGCAATTCTCTTCTCAGATATATATTTGTACTCCTGCAAAAGACAACAAAGTACCACCCATGAGTATCTAAATCAGGATTACTCTTCACCAAGTGGTAGATATATAAATATTACACAACCTACCCAACCAAAGTTCAATCCTGCAATCCTTCAAGGGATATATATGTGTATATATATATAGAGAGAGAGAAAGCAGAATCACAAGGGAAAAAAACTTCTACAAATAGACAGGGTATAGCATGTAAAAGAATTCAGCACAAGCAACACTTACGGCATACAGAAGGTAACACATAACACCTGTTATTATGTATGCTGCAGAAAAATGGCACCATAACCTGCCAATAAATTCTTAACTTCAACAAACATGACCTCACCAAAGAATGAGAATAAAATAGATAATCCTTCATATTGAAAGACCCAGAAAGAGACAGACAAATTAATAACCATGAAGAATCTGCCAAGGAATTCTTAAGTTCTGAATAGCAATCCAGTTTCAACAAGCATCAAGAACAAAACTACTGATTTGGCCAGGTAAAATTGTCACTTAAAAGGGTACCATAATCCAAGATTTACCTGAGTTTAAAATAGAATCATAAGACAGAGCCACTCTCATTTACTATTTAATTTCCACATTAGCTGAGAGGGCCAAAACGTTGACACAATTATACACCCTGTAGAGACAAGCAACATGCTCCAATCAAAGTAAGTGCACAAAACATCTGTAACATACATTATATTATAAAATTGATCATTCAAAAGGGGTTTCTTGGACAACATTTGAAAACATCAACAAATGTGATCATACCCAGCTACTTTACCCCCCTTAACTATTAAGATTTGCAGAACAATGGAAGATTCATATAGCCCTAGGTATCCCACCCCATGCTTGCAAAAGACTCACGCTTGTCCACCAAGGTGTTTTGTGGGTCTTGGCTGTGTTCTGCTTGCTAGTCAGTGGGTAGAATCAAATGTTTCAACTGGGTCAACCGGCATGAAACAATATTTCAAGTCGTTCTAAACAATGATGCTCATGAAAATTCAATCACAATGAGAATGAGAGGCAGAGAGTGAGGTAGGTAGGACACACACTAAAAGTGCTTTCCTATGTCTTTATCTTGGATGCTTAAACTCAATGCACACATACCAAGTCAGACATTAGCATTTACATTGCCCATGTGTAACACGTTTCAAAGAATGAGGAGTCACATACCTACATCCATACCTATATGAGATATTTGACCGTCAAATTCTATATATGAAATTTATTCTTTGAATTTAATTCAAGCTGTGTGAGGTCAAATACTTAGCAAGTTTTTCAGTTTGTCAACCAAGATTTTGCACAAAGAACCTTGGTTCTAGGTTCCTAGCAAATCAATAATCAACTAGATATTATTAGCATCAGTAACCATAGTGTATCCAGACCATATTGTAAACAATCCATCAAGGTAGAAGATCTCAGTAGATTCCCTAACTCTCTGATCCTACCAACTTTATACCCCAACAATATATGAGGGAACGCCATTACAGGATATCAAGGCAAGGATGCTACGAATTTACAGGAAATAGATAGACTAGCTTCTGTGAACACATCAGAATTGAAATAAGCTGGCAAGTTGATTTACAAATCCAAAGAAAAAAATCTTCCAAGTCATGCCAGCTCCAGAATTTTATGACCGATTGTTTGAGAACATTAAATTAATTAGTTAACAACTTGCCTAGGAGCTAAGCTATTATAAGACCCTCATATCTAAAGTTTAAATTTGAACATTCTTGTCAAGTTTGGGCGTGATAGTGGACTATTATAGACCTCCCTCACGGTCTGACTTGACTTATTTGAACATGTACTTCCGTAATTACTGGCACTAGCAAGCTCAAGCCCTCTTGTTCTGGATCACGTTAGTTGGATGACCGCTTATCACAAGAGATTAATTAAGACTTCAGATACTCAGAAAGCATATAAGTTTTTCCTCAAAAAAAGTAAACTAATAATTTGTGTGCAAAATATACAGCAAGAGAAAAGCACAATAAAAATGTTTATGTAAATAGCCGTTACCAATTAGAGCCATCTTTTACATTTGAGATAGTGAACAGATCAAGAGATTTGTTGGGAAGATCAGAAAAGTCGATATCCCGAAGGTGATCACCCAAGTAATTAACGGGAAGGAGAACAAATACTCCTATGATTGCAGCAAGAGAAAAAACCTTCAAGCTGCAGAAATTTGAAATCCATAATCAAAACGAAACCAACAAGACCAAAAAAACGTACATTTTAAGGGTTAGTCAAAGTGATCCGTGCCAAAATAAGATTTTGAGGCAATACGAGGAGAGATTAATAAGAAAAAATGGAACCTGAAAACGAAGATTCGATCAAAGACGACTCCATCGAGGCCGCACGAATTGTAAAGATCTTCCTCGGTGGGTCGCCATGCCCTACGAACCCAACCGGCGGAAGGCAGTAAGGTTTCAATGCTAAACCGTCCGCGCGCTTGTGCACGACCCTCGGCGACCCGTCGAGGGGCGTATATTTTGATGTTGCACGGCTGCTTCCGGAGCACGGAGTACAGGGCGAAGAAGAGGACGCTGATTCCGAGATTGATCCCCACCGACGTCAGAAGAGCCGAGACGATCATCTCAATCCTCAGTAGCAGATCTCGATCCCTCTCCCTTTCGTTCGACTCTCATCACAAGGCACGACGTCGAGGCTCGGCGAGGTCGGAGGGGATTGCCGAAGGAGAGATCAGAGAAGAGAAGCCTTTCCTAAGAAGTAAGAATAAGGACTATATAAACTATGCGACGACGACGATGACGTGGCGCACAGATTAATACACGAGTAGGCTCAGTTTGTTGACGTGGCCATTTATGACGCGATTAAGCAAGCGGCATCGGCAATTATGTGGGTCCCGCCGTTGACCGGCTAATAGTTATGAATTTATAGATAGGGGAATTTTTTTTAAATCGCTCTTAACATTTTCCTACTTTTCAAAATGCCCACTCAAAGTTTTAGAATCGACTAAAAAAGAATCGACAAAAAAAGGTTTATTTTGGGACATAGCTGAGTTGATTACGACTTAACAGACTTACAGAAGAGGACAAGGGTTCGAATTCTGACGAAGCCAGACAATACCCTCTTGCGTCGTATCTAAATTTCTCGATACAAGGAGAACATTTTCGTTTTCTCCTCAAATTGTAACGCGTTGAAGGCTTGTTCTTGATTATTTTTCTCCTCAAAGTTTTAGAATCGACAAAATACGGAAAGATCTAAACCCGTAACGGCTACTTTTGATTATTTTTTTCTTTCCCTTTTTAAATAAAAATCAACGGCCGTCTCCCTCCGCCTCCGCCTCCACCTCCTTCAGCGGAAGAGCCTGCTGATTCGATTGCTTGCTCACCTCCCTCGATCATGGAAGCCGGCGATGCTTTCTCCCACGACGAGGCGGCGATGGAGCCCTTCGTCGAGTCGTCTGCGTCCACCGTACGTCACCGGCAGCAGCAGAAAGGTTAGTATTGGATCCCAGCAAATCTAATTGAATTTTGATCATGATCTGCTTTTACAATCAACCAACGGAGTTGATCACCGAGTTGTTCTCATTTTTCTTCTTGATTTCTTGGTCTTTTCTCTTCTCATGGTCGGATCTTTAGGACACAACTTAAATCTTTGTTGGAATTTAGAATTTCCAGGAGTAAGGGGGTTTTTAGCGCAGATTCGGGCGTTGCCATTGCCGATCCTACTGCCATTACCGAACCCTAGTTGTTTAATAACCTTTGTTCGACACGGCATCTGGATGTATTGGTGATCACGCCAGCATGTCGGTATTGGATCTAGTGTTTCAGTGTTGTTGTTAGAGCTAGTCTACTGCCATTGAATGTCATCAGAATCATTTGTGAGTTTTGCCAGTCTTTCAGAACTAGGAGTGAAACTGTACTAATCTCAGCACTCTTGCATCAATGGAGTTCCATTGGACCATTGCGCAACTAGGGCAATGCAGAATTCCATATGCTCAGGGTCATGCTTACAGCAGATTCAAAACTCTACTTACAGGCGGACTATGTCCTCCTCCTAAGTGCAAGTTGTTGTTTTTCTGGTTGAAAATATAGTGCCCGCTCTCAAAGCCTGTTGATGGAAATATAAATTTTGGTTTAATTTAACATCTTCCCGGCGTGTTTTACTTGCCAGTTATTCTTTTAAACGAAAAGAATGAAGATACTTAGTGAGTTCCGAGTCTCCAACCAAATCTATCGATTGTGTAGTGGGACTTCTAGGCTTGTCCCGATACTCTTGCAATCGGTAATTGCCGAAGTCGTATTATCTATGATTTTTTGTAAAGGCATAGCCATCGAGGCTAAGCTAACTCGGATTTCCTTACAGTTAATTGATTCTCCATCCATCATGGGGAATGCTATAGAATTATACAATACCCTTGTACATGTAAGAGGTTTGCATCTGTACTCTCTGAAATTAAGATTTTGAATATTGATTGAATTGTAATTATGGTGCAATTTAGTTAAACTGTGGCGAATGATTGTTTTTGTCTGAAATTTCTTTCTAAGATTTAGGATGATGTACTAGGACTCTTCTAATAGGTTTGTTCTTCAACTTATAATCCATGTACAAGTTTTGTTGTAAAATCATATTTCAGCAGAAGGGTTTATTTTCTTTGGATATTCTCCCATTCTAGGATTTGACAATCTCAATGATTGCAGAATCGAGCCACTAAATCAACTAAGATGCATCTTTTAATGAAAGTCTCCATGCAATATTTTATATACGAGGATAGGTAGAAGTTACATCCTATTACTCGTGCAGAGTGGTGGACCGAAAGATGCTAGACATGCAATTCTGAATTCAATTAATAAATCTACATTACAGATTAAGAAGCCTACTCATAGGAAAAAATGTTTCACCATTGAGTTGGTTTCCACTAAAAAGGGCAGATTCATTCCTGATGAGAAAAATAAAGCAACTGCAGGTACTGTGATTATGCATTTCCATCTTTTCTACTTGTATTAGAAGCAATTTAAGTGCTGGAATCGTGCATAGTAATATAATCGACATTTTGTTACTCTTCACGTAGGAGATTGCAGGAATGAATCTTTCTCTTGATGAAACTCTGGGAGATGCGAATCCTCATTATACTAGGATTGCAAGGGAATAGATTGCAGCTTGAGAGGCTGCCCAAAAAGCCATGGAAGCTTGGAATGCTGCATGGTTGAGGAATCCTGGTGTAGAATGCTTGGAGCAGCCAGGTAAAGTTTTAATAAAATTGGCATTAACAATAGCTTAATCAAAAGAAACTGAAGAATTCAATTTTCTCCCAGGATCACTAGTATAGAAGCAGAAGCACGATTAGAGAAAGAAGAGAAAGGTGCAGGAGACGCCTTTGAGGCAGCCAGGGTTATGGGAGTAATGATGTTTGACGGGCTTGACTCTCAAAGGAGGTCATGTGAAATAGAAACATCATTAGTCAAATGAAAGCTATAAGACACAATGATGTTGAACCAGTTATGACAGAAGTACCCAGTCTCAACAAGTTTCTGGTGAAGCACATCTCCTCTGCAAAAAATGTAGAATCCGCCATCCCAATGATGCCACACGGTCGGCCCTACGTGAGAAGGTAAATCAAGAAACTATTGCTCGGTTTAGTCGAGAAAGCACATCTCAAAACTTGAAAAAGAAGTTCGGGCAGCAAAGAAAAGTAATGCTGCACTAACGGATAACAGAAAATCAGGAACATTGGAAAACAAAGGTGCTGCACTTAAGGATATCAAACCAGTTGTCACTGAGGTACCCAGTCTAGGCAAGTTTTTGGTGAAGCACATTTCAAAATTAGAACAAGAAGTTCAAGAAGCAAATGAACAATGGAGAATGAGGATGTTGAAAGGAAGTTATTTAATAAAAATGAACCAGTTATCACTGAAATACCCAGTCTAGATAAATTTCTGTTAAAACATGTCTCAAAACTTGAAAGACAAGTCGAAGAAGCAAAGAGAAATAATGCTATGCAAGAGGATCAGAGAATATTAGGCACAATGGTGAATGAAGATGTTGAGGAGTTGTCTGAAATAGATGAAGTTGGGAAGAGTATGGAATTAAATCTGGATTTTAAAATCCAAAATGAAAACATGAAAGCTAAATCTACTAGTGTTGCACTGTCGTGTGGCAGCATCCCTACTCAAGAAGGAGATGAATGCAACAAAGAGAACAAAGATCAGATTCCTGTCAACTGTATACATAAAACAGATAAATGCATGTTTCGAGTTAAACGAGCTAAAATGGATTTGAACATCCCCATTTCAGTCAGTTTAGATCAGCTCTTGGTAAAGCATGTGTCTAGACTAGAGAAGGAGAAACAGACACTGAAAGTAACTGAAGTCGTAAGAACAGGAAACAAAATCAAACAGCAGGCTGAACAACTAGGAAACTTAGATGAAATCCTGGTAAAACATCGATCAAAGCTGGAGAAAATCAAGCTGTTGCAACCCACAAGAGTCAGCAGACTATGTCAAGCGTGAAACAAGCAGAGAAAGTTAGGGAGGAGTTGGAAGCAGCATGGGGTAGCCTGAGTTAGGGGAATTCCATGCGACCCCATCTATGGAGGATTGAACGATAAAAGGTACATTTAACTTTTCAGGTTATACAAGAGCCTACTACCTGTCAAATTATGTTCTTTGCTTGTAGTCTGCTTGGAGGAGGCTGAGGAAGAAGAACGTATGCTAGAAATGGAGCAATGAGGGAACACATCTCGCATGCTGACTTCCCTCTACATTCTTTTCTGGGGTATCTTTTGGTAAATTCTGTTACTTCAGCTTGAAACCCATCAATTCTTCTGATGCTTTATCTTGTGCTTTTACTACGTTCTGATAAACAATAGTGCAATCAATTTTTATTGCAAGTCATGTTGCAAACTGTCATGGCTTCCACCGAAAACATCCGATGAAGTATCATTTTTAGGTATCTCATTCTGAACAACAATAGTGCAAACCTTTCTATGTACATTATGATACAGAGTGATTGGTGTGACAAATAGCTCAAATGAGGTGTAACCCCTGATAGACTTTTAGAATGTATGGTAAAAAAACAAATCAAAACACACGTTGAAGTGGGAAAAATGTGTTTCAGTATAAAGCATCTCTTAATGAATTAGGTATATACACTTAACAACACGGCACTTCTTCATGGATTTGTCTCTACTCTTCAAAAGAATTTGATAGTTAAGCGTACTCATCTTCCAGTAAGATTCTATCATAGGATTAAAATCATGAGAAGAATTATATGGAATGTCAAACTAAGCTAACAATAACTTAATGTTCTTAAGCATCTAACGCATTATAATTTAGTATCAGAGGCAGAGATATATAACTTCATTACAAATTTAATAACAAAATTACATCTCTAGAGCAGTCTTATGCACAAAACTCCTACCAATATGAAATCCCAAAGAAAGATCGAACTATATTGAATTTATTATACACATTCTTACCCTACATTGCAAGTTGTTTTCATTAATCGAACCCGTAAGCACCAAATCACATGGTAATAATTTTACCGTTGTGTCAAGGCTCCCCTTCCATCTCAAGCGAAAGTTTTTTTGCCTAATAATTTTTTCATAACAATTTCTTCAATATAGAAACAAATTTTCAAATTTCAAATGATGAAGTTCCACAAGTCTTTTCTTCTTTTCATATTTTTTGTCCAAGTAGTCAAACCCTAAAGGTGCCTTCAGTCTAGTCCCTCGATGCAAAATTCATGTGAAGAGCCGTCAAATTTGCCTCTTTAAATCTTGAATGGTCACTAGCAACGGTTGAAATTAAACAAAGTCAAATCCAATGGTTAAACCAAGAGTATTGATATGAATTGGGTGAAGGATCCCTTCATTCTAGTTTTGTTCATCTTCCATTGGCAAAATAAAAACATGTAGTAACATATAGAAGGCCTTGCATTATATCACTTCACAAAAATGTTTACTTTCATTTACAGAATCCTATCTTAAACATGTCAAAGATAGTAGAATCAATATTACAGGATGATCCAAAAAAAATTTAAACAAAAGTCGAGATTTACATTTAGATCACTTTTGTTGAAGTGCACAAGATTTGCACGTGCTTGAAACTTGATACAAAGTACACAAAATACACACATCAGTTCTTTTTAAGTAGAGCATCAACTAACAAAACAATGTACATGAAACAGGTCCAACAAAATAAATTGTACAACTTGTAGTAATAGAAAATGTGTCCTGAATAACATAAACATCCAAAGCAGTGATAAGAGGTCTTACCCGATCACAAAAGGGGACTAAATATTTATATGAAAGTTATAAACTCTGCATGTTTCTATTCCATGTAGAGATCATTCAATACCAAACTATAGAATTCAACTGCTTAGGCAATTCCATGTAGATATATCAAAGACTATCCATAAATTGTATTTTGTAACTACCTCAGAATAACTAAATGCTAAATAAGATTTAATTTTCTAGAACCTGAACAATAAAGATACATATAGTAGCTATCTATTTAGAAAATGTCAAACATTAATGTGCAATATTAACCTTTCTATTTGATTTGAGTTCTTCAAATTCCTTATTTCTTATAGGTGAATACTTTATGGACCATAGAATATCCTATTTTAGTGCATATTCGCACCAAACACATAATTATACTATTATGCAGCAAGGCAACTATACATATATAAGTGCATATTTGACCATATAAACTAGTAAAACAATGGATCAAATCCCCTTTTGGATGATCCTGTGAGTAGATTACAGTGCACTTGAAACTTTAGCAAACACAGCTTATACGATCCGTGCAGACTTTGGCAGTTTTTTCTCAATGATTTGCTCTTTTTTTTTTTATGAGCTCAGTAGGATAGAAAAGGCTACATAATAATGAGGAATGGCAAAAGATACAGGAAGAATGAGATAGCAACTAAACTTTGACAGTATAAGACAATACAATTGAATGAGAAATGAATATAATCTGTTAACATTGGATTATTGATATTCACATTACCTTAATTTATTTTAATTGTCCACTGCAGATATACTCCATATCCAACTAGTCAATATGTGCTTAGCCTGCATTCTGCTACTGCTTACCTAAGAGGCTGCCTGAAGGAATTTGATCTACAAATACTCATAGAAACATTAATACTTGATCTCTTGGAAAACATTATCTTTCAAATCCACAATGTTGTTTAGATCTAGCCTTCGTTAAACATCTGTAGTGTCATGTTAACGTAGTAACGATGCTCATGAAGTACTTACTATGATCTTCATTTAATTTAATGCAGAGTTTGCTAAAAGGGCTTGCTATATATATCCTTATTATCTCCTCTATTTTCAAGATTAACTCACAGAACTATTTTGTAGGCATCTTTTAACAGCTTCATATCTTGAACTATGTAATTGAAATGAATTACTTGGACAGTGACTAAATATTTGGCCACGGCAAGGAGTTATCAGAATATTGTTAAAGTGTAAAGGTAAAACAGTGGAACCATGTTTCTAGAAGAATAGGACTGCAGTGAATAGCCTGACTTCATTATTTTAGAACAGAATGCCTCGGTATAGTTTCAAAAATGAAACAGATGGAAACTAATATATCATTTACAACCATAGCCCATTCTCAGAAATGACTATGAACTTAAAATTCCTTTCGAAATTGAAATTTTTACAGCCTAATTTGACAAGGATGTAAGATCCATCACAAGAAATCGGCAGATTTAGAATGATCAAACCTATGAAGGCGAAGGTGTATGCCATTATCCTTTATTCCATATTCCATGAAGCTTGGTGTATAAATTCAGACGCCTTGAATTTCTCTTTTTCATTCTTGGAAATATAATAGACGCATATTATTATTGCCTCACAAAGTTTAAAGAGGAATCGGATCCTCAAATTGTATTCTCCAGGAATCACCATGAAAATGTAACTAAGACCATACACAGGTCAGATTTCAATCTTCTGAAAAATGAAAGCAGATTTTCTCAAGCTGTAGGGGTCGATCACCTCCAAGTAAATCAGAATTCATTTCCATTGCTAATCGGAAATCATGAGAGGAAGCATAATAGCACCCGTTTGATGTTTGTGCTTGATCCAACTGCCATAAACCTTTCATGTTAGGCGAAATACTTCCATGTGCGCGATATATCTTATTCAAACTATGCCTAGCCCTAGCAAGGTTCATGCAAGGTCTGATCAACCTTCTCAGGAATGCATCCATCCCATGATTTAACGCATTGGCACAATCAACTGACAACCCAAGGCCTCCAATCTCCAACTTCCTCTCCAACCAAACCCGCAAGGCCCTCGAATCTGGTAGTTCAGAAGTACGATGACAGCTGTCAAGTATATTCGACTGCACACCTCGAAAGCTCGACGAGAAGCCACCGGAAAAAGATTTACAAGAACGATCACCAGCAGTTGCCGGAATGCCTAGCGGAGGCCTCAGAGGACTTCTACTCTGAACACTCGGGCTACATCGATATTGATCAACCTCTTCCCCATCCTCCACAGATGTTAGTGCTTTGCTGCCAATAGATATCAACTCTAGGGCACTTTGCTGCTCTCTTGACCTCTGTAAATCACAAGAATTAGTGACTTCTTGAACATGCCCTGGAGGAATTTTTCCATAAGGCCCGAGTAGGCTAGATCGCTCCGCTAATCTTCGATCCCTACTGTTTATGGATCTTCCCCTTCGAGGTGATGGAGGAACGGTTTCACCAATGCTGGAAATTTTCGATGTCCGCGAATTTCCTGTAAGTGTCTCTCTGCTAGGCGGAGCAAGTGCAAGACAAACATTGCTGAGGATGGATCTGATGAACAAATTATGGAGGGCAATATTTTCCTTCCCGATAATACTATAACACAATTTCTCAAACTCCAACTTGCTGAGTCTCAAGTTGAGTAATCTCCTGAGGTTGTAGAAGTACTTCTCAGCTCGTTGGCGCCCGAGCTTCCTAAACAGCTGAGATTTCAGCTCAGCGGTATCGATTCGGGAGAACTGCTTGCAAGTTGCCATTTTGACCTCTTAAACGCCAAGCAAAAACGCAAGCACAACTCAAATCTTGATGGGGGAAGATCAAAGCTGCACAGAATGTAGTAGATAGATTATGAAATGGGGGGAAAACGCAATAGCAAAGCGCGCTAGAATCGAAATTGAGATTAATAAAGAGCAGCGACGATCAAGGAGAAGAGCGATCGATTTCGAATTGAGTAAGCGGCTTCAAAACCCTAGACTAATCCAAATCACTCAAGATTTCGAAGATGGAGCTCGGGTTGCTCAAGAACCCTACCGGAAACAAGAACCGACGAAAGCAATCAAAAAAAGAGGAAACAACAGCAAATCGAAGTGCGGCCGAGAGGATTAAGCGAATGGGAGTAGAAAAATCCAACCTTGAAGCCGGAGATCTTGTGGATTTCGCACTCGATCGCTGAAATTGGGGTAAAAAGTTGCAGAATTTGGCCCCCTTTTCTTTAGTATGATGTATAGTCAGTTTTTCAGAAAGTTACCCAACTATTTCATAAATGTTAAAACCCTCCTTTCTTTTTTAGATTATACAAATTCAATCACACTTGAATATGATTTCAAAATTTATTTTTAAAGGTACAATGTTTTCAAATTAAAAGTTTTATGATATATCATTAAGATTTTAATTAACAATATTACATGACTTAAAAACTTTAATCAAATAAATAAGAAAATTAAAATGCAAAGTAAAACGATAATGACACATTTTGGGTTCAAATTTTGTATATTTTACAATGACAAATATCATGTTCATAATTTTAAATAGGTCAAATTTATTTGCTCTATCAATAAAATGATTTAACCACATTTAACAATAACAATTTACTCATTATATAACTATTATATATTAACAAAGCTAATAATACAGAATAATCAAACTTTTAGAAGTATAAATCAAGACAAAAAGAATTGGAATAATTAACATTTAGAAAATGAATTATCTTATTGATCACACTGATCTAGGAAAAAAAACTGGAGATGACATTTCTTTCTAGGTACAAAAGAGAAAGAGTCCTCCTGTCTTTTTAAGTTTGCATGTTTAATCCTCAGCATCATAGTCAGCTTGAAACAACATGGATTGCTTCCTCTGCACAAAATCAAGTAGCAAGCAATAAGTTGGTTATCATAAATGTATAATCTTTATAATAAATTAACAACAATTCTACATCATGCATGAAACTTGTAATTAAGAAGCTTTCTCCCATGGTTATAAAAATCAAACTGAAACCGAACCCGGAAAACTGGAAGTTGAACCAATGGATCAATCGCGAAGTGACCAAACTAACTGGATGAACCAACCTCTAATTAAGCATCCCAATTGGTATCTAATGTTAGAATAGATTTTATTTTTTTCCATGTTATTAGTTCCTGTTAAGTAAAAATTGTAAGAAGACATCCTTACTCATCTAAAGAGTAGATAAATGAGTGTTTTGAGAATTTTTGGAAGACAATAAACCACCATGAGTTCTCTTATATTGGTGAAAATTGTCTGATTTAACTGCAAATGGATAACTGGAACAATTCGGCATTTGAGAACCAGCTTGTCTAGTCTAGTAGCTATACTGTCTCTAATGAAAAACGTATTATTATTCAAATTAGTTGAATATATTTCTATTCACATATAACTTAATTCTAATAAGTACGAATTACCTGAGCAGACATTTTTCTCAACTGAGTTCTAGCCTTCGGATCAAGATCAAATTCTCCAAAAACCTACATGTAGAATAAAATTTATTCTATGGCATTCTTGAAAGTAACTGGCATATCATAAACAAAATTAGAAAAATTTTAGCCACAAAATTTTAAGTCTGGCAAAGAACTCACTGTTAATCTTGGCAATGACCTTTCTTTAACCAGTTGCTCAATCTTCATTGCATCGAGTAGCCGATTGTTTCTCTAATGAATACATAAGAAAGGCAGATGGTTTCTTTCTAGGTGAATAAGAGATTACTTCCAAAAAAAAATAATAGAAAATTTGTTCATAATACACATCAAGTACTCACCTTCATGTGTGTTGAAAATTTACTTCCAAGAAGTTTTTCCACATATCTTAGCTATAAAATTGATGTAGGTCTTAGAACAAAGCATATGTATGTGTGAAAGATGTCAATTTAGAAAATTTAAAGCCAAGACAGAAATCAAACCTGTAAAATTTGCTTCCAAGTTGACACCCTTGGAATTTGGTACTTCTTTGAAATCTTTGCAAAAACTTCTTCTGAAACGCCATTCTAGAGAGAAATGTCATACTCGGTATCATTTAGATGCATATATAAAAAGGTCATGTTCAGCAAACACAAACAAAAAAAATTACCTCAATATACAAGAAAAGATCTTGAAGAAACTCTTCTTCACTAGTTATATTTTTGATACTTGTGTTGGTTCCATTGTTAGACTCCTTAGAAAGCTTCTTGAATTTCTCAGATAATTGAAATTTTAGTGAGTCAACTGATGTACAAGAATTTTCTTCAGTGAATTCATGGAGTCTGTTGATATGCAAAAGAAGGGCTAAAACTTCTGCAACAGTCACACAGAGAGATTGATCCTCCTTTTCCATTAGGGTGTAGAGGAAGAAAATTGATCTGTGTATCATTGAAGTGTTAAATGTTAAGAATAAGTATATGTAAACATATAAATTGGCAAAAGAAAAATCGCTTGTTATAATGTTTACCCTTTCCAGTTTGTAGGATGAATTCTCCATTCATCGACAAACGTAAGAAGAAATGCCCAAGCAGACAGTGCTGCAGATAACACAGCAGGACGAGTTTCACTAACTTGATCCTGCATTTTATTAATTAGAATGTTATAAATTGATGAACTAAATAAACAAAACTGATAAATTTATATCCAATTATTTATACAGATAATATGGTTGCTACATACGGTAGATTTAGGATAGAAAATCTGCCATGTAAAATTCATAGAATCTTGCAGTTCATTTGGATCCATTGCACCAAACGAGCTAATCATTGCAATGCATTGTAATACCTACAATAATATAAGATAGGTATCAAGCATAAGTTGGCATATAAACATCAAAAACTAGTACTTTCATACGAGTATCTTGACTGTTTTGCTTCCAGACTTGAAGGCTTCATAGAGTAGTGGAATCGTTTCTTTCATCATTTCATGTGAAGAATCCTTGCAGTCAATATTGATTGCCAGCAGTCCTGTATATGTAAACATCATTTACTTTTATCCATAAACAAGAAAAAGAATAATTAAAGGAAGATGTGGATAAGTACAAACCTATGAGACGACAAGCTAAATGAGATTCAACTGTTGTCCCCTTTTTAATTAATTTTAAGGACCAATATGACAATGTGATGTACCTAATAGCAAAGGAAAGGCAAATCAGGGTAATAATAATTTGTGGAAGAAAGAAATGGAATATACACTTCATTAGCAGAGTTCTTAAAATCAGACAATATGTAAGAAACCAGGAGCATCTTACTTGTTTTCTGTAAATTCAGTGAGTACATTCTCCTCGTATGCCTCAACAAGCTTCTCCAAAGCTTTCTTTCTATTTGAGCCCCTAGGAAACAATTTCAGAAATCGTTGTAAAATGAATTTTCAAGAATTCTCTGTAACCTTCAGGAATTATGCTTTCTCTCCATCAATACATCACAGATCATCCAATGGTTCAAGAAAGAACAAAGTTCCATGAAGTGGTCGCGCTGAGTTTCATAAACAAATTCAATATATAGATTTTACCAAAATAACATGATTCAAAAGTTCTCCATTGCAAAACTTGGTAATTATGCATTCGTTGTTGTGGAAGAAATCTTACCTCTTGAGGCTTAAATCCTCTATGTACTTGCTATAATGTGCGAGGCTGGTGGAGGCAGTAGAAGCAACAGCAGGGCGATCAAAATGATCATCCACTTCGACCGGCGAATCAAGTTCACACGGATTGCCCCTGACCAACAGCCTACGCTCTTCACCGATCGCCTCTGTCGGATCGAAGGCATGCAGCCCCGAGTAAGAAACACAATCGAGCTGTTCCCGAAACCCCAAACCAAAGAGGGGTTTGACAAATCACTCACCGAGCCTTTCTTGAGATTTGCTTCCCCTAAAGAACGCCTCCTGCCGCCCGAACGCTTTGCTCCGCGGATCCAAATTCCCTGCCAACAGTGAAACAGACAATATACGATCGTAACTGGTGGAATCGAAATTCGCTTGAAAAAGAAAAACGAAATGCGATCTGAAATCTTCAAGAAGATCAAGGATCTACTGACTTCTGCCCATCTCAACTGAGGATGACGACGGGGAAAGATCAAGAACCTGGAAACCAAGAAAAGGGTGGGTTTAAAGCCGGCTATTTATAGATCAATCAATCAATCAAAAAAAATACCGTTACAAAATTTTAGGGTTTGACTTAACCGATTCCTATTAATTAACAATAAACGATAGAAATTCATAAATTTTCGAGAGCCGGTCGATAATTATATATAATCTTTTCTTTCAATCAAAAAGTTTAATTGCTGAAGAAATTCTTCTACTGAAACAAAAAGACAAATAAATACAAGAATAATTGATGATCTAAATAGTCTCCATTTCTTTTCTTTTTCTTGTACATATCCAATCCTTAAAAGAACATATTTTGAATCCTTACAAGAACATATATCCAATCTTTTTCTTGTAAATAAAGAAGGTCTCTACGAGTTGGTGTAATGATAAAATATTCGAAAGTATATGTAAACAAAAGGATCAGATTTCGATAAAGATGATGCATATAAATATGAATTTTAATTTATTACTCGGTCTCTCGATCTCGATCTGTCCAAGTAAACACAATATGCATAACAATCAAAATCTATTGCTTAAGAAAAAATTACAAATAATTCTTATTGCTCCCCTAATTAACAACCATAAACTTAAGTAAACACTTTTAATTTGTTCATGGCTTTCAAATCTTTGCATTGATCAGAGAAACACATGATTAATCAAATTTAATTGCAGATGAAACCAACAACGTTAATCTAAATTAATATAATTAATCTCTCCAATTGTAATAACAGGGAATTATATATATGAACATGGTTATTGCACTAATGATCAGCTAATTAACACCTTCCCTAACTCTTAATTGCTCCATTCCAAACTGGC